>JAHNEJ010000647.1:0-103037 GCA_022559845.1 Amorphophallus konjac | reverse complement strand
CGTGAAATATTCGGTGGAGGTAGGGGGATGGTTCCCTAACCCGCGTACTTCCTTTCCAGCGAGTTTTGCAGGCCGTGGTGAGCCGAGCGGGATTATTTCTACATTTTGGGAAAAATACATGATTTTAGGGTATGAGTCGGATCGGGTGTTTTGATCGTGTTTTTGGGGTTTTAATTGGTCCTCTCGGTGCTAGAGAGGTTGGGGACTAGCTTCCCCTTATTTTCCCCTTCACATGGGTGTGAACGGGGCGTGGAATGAGTTTTTTTGTGAGATTCACCATTTTCGCACTCGGGACGACCTAGTAGTCCTTCCAGGGACCGCTAGGCGACCTGGTGGTCATATGGAGACCGCCAGGGGTTCTCTTTGTCGGTTCGAGTCTTGCGGTCACGCGATGGACCGCCACCGGTGGGTAGCAGTCTCGAGGAGACTGCCAACCTGTGATTAGCGGTCAGGGCATGACCGTTTTTGAGGTTTTTGCCGTCCGACTGTTTCTGGGGCTTTGCGGTCCTTGCAGGACCGTTAGCCTTGGCCTGGCGGTCCTGGGGTAGACCGCCACCAGGCCTAGCGGTCTGGGAGATGACCGCTTGGGGTCTGTGCGTCTCTGGGGCATTGCGGTCCTTGGTGGACCGTTAGCCTGGGCCTGGCGGTCCTGGGTTAAACCGCCACTTAGCCTAGCAGTCTAGGTGATGACCGTCGCTTGGGCTCCCTAATTTTCATGTTCCGGTCATGTCGTTTTGACCCCCGGTCGACCTGGTTGTGACCTAGTGGTCGACCTTCGGTCTCGTGGATGTCCCGGACACCCCGTGGGTTCTATGTCCATGTTCTTGGCATGTTTGGAGGTACCGAGTTATCTCGAATAGCGTGCCCATGGGTCTTGGGGGTCCCGGTGACCCCGCGTGTTCCGGGCTTCTGTGTTTTCGCTAGATTAAGTCACCATGGGTCGGCATGAGTGCGGTGGGCCTTCCCCGCACGGCGTGGGTTTCTCCGAAAGGTGGTTTTCGAGTGGGCCATGTGTGTGGCCTTGGACCGCGAGTCCAGTTAACCAGCCTGGGGCTGGAGGTCTTCCGTGTGACCTTTGGATGAGGGATCAACTCCGTGGCTCGTGAGCTGCCTTGATATTCATGTTGCCGTGATTTCAGACCTAGGGATGGGCTTGATTGATAGCCTAGGGATGTCCTGTATAACGGTCTTGACCCCGAGTCCTGTGGCTCAAGGACCGTTGGTTTATTAGGTCTAGTGGACTGTCCAGAGTCTGGTGTCCCCGACCCACCTGTTACTTCACGTTACTCGCAATGGGTGCGTGCGTGGCTTTCCGTGTTCACGTTTAGTGAGCCCCCACTAGTCGTAGCTTTCTTGCGCACGCGTGAGCGAACCCACTTAGGAGTGGTTGAGAGCGTGACCTGAGAGAGACGATTTTTAGGCTGGTTACCGTAGGGCCCCCACGCGCAGCCTGAGTCCGGGCTTCGGGGGGAAGAACCAGCTAGAAGATCTGACCTAGGGCGCATGGTCTATGTGTGCACACGTGACTGGGAGCATCGGACCCGCGCTGACGAGCTCGATCCCAGCTAGTCCTTATTTTGTGTTCCTGGTTACTGTACGGTGTCTCTGTCTCCGTCTGGGGCTTCACAGTGAGACACTTGATGTGACAACCCAAGATTCGGATATCGGGAAGGCCCGATACCATTCAAATCCTGACCTATCGCCCACGAGCCGAGAGGGCTCAGAAGGGCTAAACGGAGTGTGGAGGTACAAAGAAATAAGAAATAAAGCAGGACAATTCAACAATTAGCAGAAATAAATAAACAACTACTACAACAGAGTCTGGTCCAACAGAAAGTACAGTCTAAAGTAGTAAAGTGTACCACATGCCAAGTGAACACTCGACCCGGCGAGCTGGCAACTAAGAACCTCTGAACCGCACCCTCGAACCTTGAGGAAGAATCGCCGCACCTGAAAAGTAGGGGTGAGCCTCCTGTCATTGGCCCAGTAGGGATCCCGCGGAACCCCAACTGAGAACAACGGCGACACAGAAAGTTGTTACTACAAGAACAACAGTAGCAGCAGGAACAGTAAACACGGTGGCCGGTCGAAACTTGGCACTACAACTACTCCTACTGTACCGCTCAAGTGGAAAGAGAAATCCCGATCTCACAGTCTGGAACCGGACCACACTAACACCACCCACTGAGGTAAAACCTACAGTAACTCCGCCGTAGAGGCCTGTCTCCCCGGACAAGGCCAACCTGGACACGCTGTCCAAGGTGCAACCCCGACCACCTGGTCACGGGCATAGCCTAACAAGACGCACCCTTGGTAAAGCCGCTAGCACCCTGACCACTATCTCGGAAACACCAGTCGGTCCATCACGTCTCACGTGATAGGAGTACCTGTCCACTAGAAGCAAGGCCGGATGCGTCCAATGACGTCTTAGACCGCGCCTCAGGTGTCTCCCTCCGGCCCAGCGGGAACTGAGACACCGTACAAGTAACCACAGAACAAGTGACTAGCTGGAGTCGCGCTCGTCAGCCCGGGTCCAACTACCCCCAACCACGTGTGCAGACACAGACCGTGTGTCCCTGGTCTGACCCTCTGACTGGTTTTTCCCTCACCCGGACTCTAGCTGTTAGACGTGGGGCCCGACGGAAACCAGTCTAAAACCGTCTCTCTCTGGGGTAGCCTCGCCACCACTCCTTGGTGGGACCACTCGCGTGTCGGAATGCTACGACTAGTGGGGAGTCACTAGTGTGACCACTCTCCAAGGAGAAACTCCGAGAAACACGCACGCACCCTGCACGAAAGTCGAGAAGAACCAAGTGGCATCGAACCACTGGACTCTGGATGGTCCTCTAGACTCACTAAATCTAACAGTCCTTGAGTCACAAGACTCGGGGTCAAGACCGTCGTACGCAACGGCACAACGCCGTTAATCTAGTCTAATCCCTAGGTCTAAAATCACAGTAGTGCGAATATCGAGGTAGCTCACGAGTCGCCAAGACCATCCCCTCAAAAGGGAACTCAAGAGACCTCTAGCCCCAGGCTGGGTGACTGGACTCACAGTCCAAGGCCACAAACATGGCCCACACAGAAAGCACAGAAGCACGATTCCCAAGGTAGCGCACAAGCCGCCACGCCGATTCCCCCTACCAGGGAAGAGCGGGAAACCTCCAGCTACAGGCCGGATAACTGGACTCGCAGTCCAAGGCCAAACACATGGCCCACACGGGAATCATCTTCCAAAGAAACTCACGACATGCGGGGGAACCCCACCGCACTCACACCGATACACGGTGACCTGATCAAGTGTAACACGAAAGCCCGGAACACATGGGGTCGCCCGAACATACCACACCTATGGGCACGCTAAATGAGGTAACACGGACACGGAACTCACGAGGTGTCCGGGACACTCACGAGCTCGAGGGTCGACCACTGGGTCACCGCCGGGTCGACCGGAGACCAACACAACGCGAACCCGACATCGCGAACATGGAAATCTCCTAGCGGTCTAACCTTAAACCGCCACAAGGTCTAGCGGTTTAACCTTAGGCCGCCATAAGGACTATAGCGGTCCAACATTAGGCCTCCACACCCTAGGTTGCGAAGGCACAAGTGGTCCTATATAGGGCCGCCAAAAAGCATGAGGCGGGCGTACTTTCGACCGCACGACCCCAAAAACATCCAACGGTCAAAACGCCCCGAAGGCCACGCCGGCCAACTCCGCTTAGTGGTCGGACCTTCGGTCGCCACCTGGGCTCTGGCGGCTCATCGTGCGGCCGCCAGGCCCAACCCACGCATGAAAAGGTTGAAACGGTAGAACGGGGACCGCCAGAAGGATGTGGCGGTCACTGGAAGGACCGCCACACTTCCGAAAAATCAAGAACGGTGGGAAACACCCCAAAACCCCTATCCACGCCCTAATCACCCCCGGGTGATGAGGAAACAAAGGGGAATCCATCCCCAAGCCCCTAGGCATGCATCTAAACCCCTGGATCGGCCAAAAACGCCGCGAAACAAGAGATCCGGCTCACTCCCCAAAAATATGAATTTTCTCCAAAAAGCTTAAATAAGCCCGCTCGGCTCACCATGGCCTACAAAACTCGCGAGAAAGGAAGTGCACGAGCTAGCGGTCCATCTCCCTACCTCCACCGAAGATTTGACGCGCCGTGGACGCCGATCCGCGAAGAAATCGCCATGAAACCCTCGCCGTTCCATGAACCCGCGGCCGAGCTTCACCGTGCCTCCATCCCCCGATCCTCAACCCATCCTGACCGTCCTCCTCGCCCGCGTCGCCCCGCTGCTCCCCCGCCCCGCTCCGTCGGCTGCCGGAGAGGAGAGGGTGAGAAGGGAGAGAGCCTGAGAAGAGAGCGGGAGGGGAGAGAGAAATGAGAGGGGAGAGAGAGAAAGAGTTAATATATAGAAAATCCCAAAAATTCTGAAAATTTAGAAAATTACGAAAAATTACCTCTGTGATCCACGGAAGGAGTACAACGCGCCGGTACTGTCCTGGAGTCGGAGAACGTCATGGTTTGCCCTGCACAGAGTTCCGAAGGCGCATCAGGGAAAAACATGTGCAAAACACAAAATACACTCCGAGACCTACTAAAATGATCCGAAAAATATCCGAAAAGTCCGGGGCATTACACTTGAGGTTGCGGACTAAGTCATCAGTGGACGCATCCGGCCTTACTTCTGGTGGGCAGGTGCTCCCGTTACGTGATGTGAGTTTCTAGTGAATCGAGGTTTCATTTCTCATCTGCAAGGCATGGTTTTGCGTGCAATTTTCAGGTGTGTTCCCGAGGTTGAGGTCTAGGGTTCCGGTGAGCGTCACCGAGGGTTTTTCCTAGGCAGTGTTCGGTCCACGACAATGGTGTCATGATGATTTTCCTGGCGGTGTAGCCAGAGGTCTTTCGGGTTAGTCTGGTAGTCCCCCGACTGTGAGATCAGGACGTGTTTTTCAGTACAGTAGGAGTAGCTATAGCGCCGAGTTTTTACTAGCCATCAGTTTGCTGTTCCTGCTGTTGTTGCTGCTTTCCGCTACAATCGTTGTTTACGGTTGGGGTTCCGCGGGACCCCTACTGAGCCAGTGATAGGAGGCTCACCCCTACTTTTCAGGTGTGGCAGTTCTTCCTCGAGGTTCGAGGGTGCTGGGAGGAGGTTCTTAGTCGCCAGTTCGTCGGGCCGAGTGTTCACTCGGTGTTGGGTACGCTTATCTGCCTTAGACTGTACTTTTGTTGGATTGGACTCTATAGTTAGATTGTTTATTTCTGTTAATTGTCCTGCTTTATTTCCTATTTCTTTGTACCTTCACACTCCTTTTAGCCCTTCCGAGCCCTCCGGTTCGTGGGCGGCGGGTCACGATTCGAATGGTATCGGGTTCTTCCCGGTATCCTGATCTTGGGTCGTCATAGTTGATATCAGAGCATGGTTGTGGACGTACTTGAGAATTCGAGATATTGCAGTGATTAGAGTCCGTAAGGTCCAGTACAGTTGGCAGTTGGCATATGGTTTTGTGCTTGTTTTCCGCTTGGTTTCTCGCATAAGGGCTTGAGTGCGTTGTGGTGGCACTATGATGGTGGTTGCTGTTTCGTCGAAGCGTCGGAGTGGGGCCCGAGGCACATGATAGAAAGATTTCTTCCCGATGGGTGGTGGCCCCAGTTATGCTGCGTTGGGCAGAGGTTGCCGGCAGGAGCGTTGATGTGGTGCCGCGGTCGAGGAATTTGCAGCGAGGTCAGGTGGCTGGTAAGGATTATTCGTGGTTAAGTGGCCATGAGCGTGCTCTGAGGGGGCTGTTATAGAGTTTGGCCACTCCAGCTTGAGATTTATCCAGCCCTGAGGTGTCAAGGTTGTGATTTGAGGTGGCAGAACAGATGTTCTGATCGAGATGTGCTTGGATGAGTGGAGGATCTTCTTGGTGAGCGTGTCGAAGGAGCTGACCTGACGGTGGTGATAGTTTTCATGGTGCTGGAAGGTGTTGTTCCCAGCATGTGCAAGGTTCAAGATCAGGTTGAGCATGGAGACCTTCCGTTGGTCGGAGGTATGTTGAGTTTTTCCCTTGGTTGGAGGAGATCACATTTCGCCAAGGTTCATCGTCTTGCATTGTGTGTTCGGGTTGGTTGGTCTTCGTGTGCCATGAAGTCCGTGCGAGACAAGTCCTGTATTTTGACAAGGTGGTTGCCTGTGAGAAGCATTACCCATTTCCCTGATGCGTGGGGGTGCGTTGGCACTGTTCCAGAAGGACGAGTGCCGACTGGGTGGTGTTCTTGAGAATTTGTGGTCGGTGTTGTGGTTCCCGATGTGTTGAGGATCGAAGCCTGCGAAGTTTTAGAGGATTGTCGGGATGGTGGATCCCGAGCCGTTGTGGTTGGCTGAGCATGTGGATCAGAGTGCGCGGATCGTAGCGTTGGTTGCTGTAGGCGGATTCCTGAGGATGCGTAGGGCAGCGGAGAAAAATTGGGTCGGTTTGAGACGTGTTGTTGCCGTGTCGTTGCTTGAGATATTGTGGTTGTGGCACTGTCATGATGGAAAATTGGGGAAATGTGTTGGCAAGTGCGCCGCATGAGTACCCTGTTCGTGTGTTGGAAGTTGTGTTCTCAGATGAGATCGTGTTTTAGAGAAGTGATCTCTGAGAGATATTGGGTCCCAGTTGGTAGCTGCGAGCGGCTGGTAGGGTTGATCGAGTGGTCGACCATGGTAAGATGTGTATTGTCTGGGGACCCGCGTGCATTGGTCGTGGCGTCGTCGACCAGGTTGCTGTGATAGCAAGTGGCACTTGGTTGCTTTGGAGTCGTGTGCCATGAAGTACTCAAGTTGTGTGTCTCGTGGCTCTGTGGTAAGAGCGAAATCGGGATTGGCATGCGTCCATTTGGAGCTATTGAGATGAGATAGGATTTGATGAGATAGGACGATGGTCGATGCCTGTGTGTGGAGGTCCTTGATGGGACGTTGGCGTTGGATATGGTGATCCTTGGTCTGTGACCAGCAAGGGAGGATTCCCCTGTAAGTCTGAGTCGAGTGAGGTGAAGACCGAAGATTCCAGGATCTTGTCATTTGGCTCCGTCGTGCTCCCCTAAGAGGGTAGAGTTGGCATGAGGATAGGTCTGGATGTGGTGTCCAAGTGAGGATTTGGATTGGATGTGATGTTGGTCTGTGCGGAAGTCAGCGGATGGCCTCTTGCGATTTGGGTCGTGCCTGTTGGGCCAGCAAAGGTTTCCTGTTGAGGTGTGTCTTGTGACCGGTGATTGGTCTTTCACAGACAGAAGATGCTGGTGGTTGTGAGCCAAGCGTGAGATAGTTCATGGCGAGAGCCGTATGCAAGCGAGGCCTTTGGTGGCCATTTCTGTGCTGTGCTTTTTCTGGATTGGATCTAGGAATTGTGGAAGTTTATCTTTTGGCATGGTTGGTTTCCGTGCATCTCAGGTGATGCCAGACTTGTGCTTTTGTGTTATGTCTGCTCTGATGACCGATGTGTATGCGGTGTGCGGAGCGAGGTGCTGCTCGTGATTATGGTTTGACCGTATCCCTCAGGATCATTTCTTTCATGAGAATCGAGGTTTTCTGTGCTGGGGCTCTGACATCGCTGTCAGTTGGTTAAGGCGTTCTCCCCATGTGACTTGGTGCTAGTCCTGAATTTCGAGGATGAAATTTCTTTAAGGGGGGAGGGCTATAACACCCCGAATTTTTTGGATCATTGTTCGGATCGGGATCCGTGAGTTTCAGATCGCTTTCGTGGGTCCCAGATTGAGTTTTACAATTTACGCGTATTTTTATCTTTCGGACTTTCGGAACCCCGTGTAGGGCGAACCGTTGCGTTCTCCGACTCCGGGATGTTACTACCGCGTTGCACATTTTTCGAGGGCTGTGGGGAGTATTTTCCCCTATTTTTTCATATTTTTTGAAAATTTTGGATTTTCTATATATAAAACCTCCTTTTTCTCTCTCCCCATATCTCATTTTCTCTCCCTCACCCTCTCTCTTCTCTCACGCTCTCTCCTCTCCCCCTCTCTCACTCCGGCGGCCGACGGAGGCGGCGAGGGTGGGGCGGTGATAGTAGTGGGGCGTTGAGCAATGGGCACGGGCCGACGATCGTGATGGTGGAGGCGATTTGTGGGATCGCGAGCCGGCGAGAGTTTAAACGACGTTTTCTTGGCGGATCGGCGTTCTCGGCACGTGAAATCTTCGGTGGAGATAGGGAGATGGTTCCCTAACTCGCGTACTTCCTTTCCCGCGAGTTTTGTAGGCCGTGGTGAGCCGAGCGGGGTTATTTTTACATTTTGGGAGAAATGTATGATTTTAGGGTATGAGCCGGATCAGGTGTTTTGATCACATTTTTGAGGTTTAAATGAGTCCTCTCGGTGTTAGAGAGGTTGGAGACTAGCTTCCCCTTATTTTTCCCTTCACATGGGTGTGAACGGGATGTGGAATGGATTTTTTTGGTGAGATTCACCGTTTTCGCGCTCGGGACGACCTAGCGGTCCTTCCAGAGACCGCTAGGCGACCTCTACTCGGACCAGGAGAAATTCAAAAATTAATGATATATCTATACTATATACTCTAAACGAATTGACCAATTTTTTTCGCCGGTTCAGAGGTATCGTTCCGCCGATTTATGTTAGGTTGAGATTCGCCGGGTTAATTTTCCCTGGGTTTGGTGGGGAAGTTGCTGTCTCTTCCGAGTGTGCATATATGCATTCGTGACCGTACGTGCATGGTGCGGTGGGTGAGTTGCAGTGTGTTTGTATATACATAATATATTACCTTCATGTGATATGCAAATTTTTATTACATTAATGATTATATGATGAGAATAATCATACTATATTTAAACTCCTCCTATGTTTAAATTTATCTTGATTAATCTCACTTGACAATACACATGAGAAGGTTGACTTCTCCGTGGAAGATTGGAATACCTAGGAAAACAATGATCTCGTGGGTTATAAATAACTGGCCAATTTATGTTAGGTTGAGAGCCGCCGGGTTAATTTTCCCTTGGTTTGTTGTGGAAGTTGTTGTCTCTTCCGAGTGTGCATATATGCATTCGTGACCGTATGTGCATGGTGTGGTGGGTGAGTTTCAGTTATATATATATATATATATATATATATATATATATATATATATATATATATATATGTTCACGTGGGGCCGATCCCATGACTATTTGTCATAGTGCAGACATCTGGGTCCTTAATCGCATAGGACCGGCCCCATGCGATCATCGACCTCATGAGATGGAGGGCCCAGATGCCGGCACCATGGCAAATAGCCATGGGGCGGCCCCACGTGAACATTTCTCATATATATATATATATATATATATATGTATATATATATATATATATATATATATATATATATATATATTAGACTCATCCACCGATCGATCGACTTAATTATCCGATTTCGATCGGAGACGTCATTGCATATACATCATTCAAACTTCTGCACCCCCGGCCTTGTCCCTAGGGGTGTTCATAATTCGGTTCAAACCGAGCCAAACCGAATTGGAATGAACTTCGGTTCGGTTTGGTTTGATTTGAACCTAAATTCGGTTCGATTTGATTTCATAACGTGTGAAATCGAATCAAACCAAATAAATCAAATTTATTATTTATATTTATATTTATTAATATTATATATCATACATATATTAAAATATTTAAAAAACATGATTACATAGACGTATAAACATACACAATATAAGTTTTTTATTTTTATTTTTTTATTTTTATTATATATAATTTATTAAATTCATATATATTATAATAAGATATAAAAAATTTGGTTTGAACCGAATTGAACCAAACCGAATTTGTTTGGTTTGGTTCGGTTTGATTTGAGATTTAATTTAGTTTGGTTTGATTTGGAAAAAAAACCCCTAAATCGAACCAAACCGAACCATGAACCCCTACTTGTCCCTTCCAACCAAAACAACTAGCTAGCTACCACCATCACAGAGCTTGGTACGTACGTAAATGGCTTTTGACGAGCATATATATATCTATCTATACTATATACTCAAAGAAATGGCCGATTTTTTTCCGCCAGTTCAGAGGTACCGTTTCGCCAGTTTATGTTAAGTTGGGAGCCGTCGGGTTAATTTTCCACTGGGTTTGTTATGGAAGTTGCTGCTGTTCGTGAGACTTACAGAGCCGCACGCGACAGTCCTCTTTGTAACTACGAATGAAAGCAAAGCAATATGGAGGAGCGGGGTGGCCTCACCCGTGGACCTAATTATCCCCCTCTCATCAACTAATTATGTTTGAGAAGACGTCCCTTCTTCGGTTCGCTCTTACTACGTATGTATCCCTTAATTTGTTAGTAATTAGTGTTAGTTTGTCCTAATTAATCTTTTAATTTTCACCTCTTTCAGTGTCAGATTTTTAGATCAATGATTTTGTTTAAAACAATCATCTAAACATAGGATTGCTTGGGTGCCCTTTAACTTGGGAATTAACCTTGTAAGTTTTCCTTGAAGGATTCTCTGAAAAAAAATTCATATTAATGGTCGCATAATTTACGAGCCTACGAGGAATTAATTGAACCAAAAGTTATGAGAATAATGATCCAACGGAACTTTTTGTGTAATATGGCATCAGAAAAGTTTACTCTCAACATGTCAACTGTAGTATACAATAGGATGCTATGCTAACAGACATATCAACACGGGTCTTCTAGAACAAAATCAAGTAACTTAGAAGAGAGAGAGAGGATATGATGGGAGGATGATTTATGATGTGAGCTGGCTTGTGAAAAATGAGTAACTCGTGGTTGCTGAAACAGAAAATTGCAAGATAGAAAAGGCTATAAATATCAGTTTGGGAGAGCATATTAAATAGATCAAAGATATGAAGATAAGAGAACTTAGTCTTAGCGACGAGGGAAAAAAAGTATACAATCCACAAAGCCAATTGAACAGTTCAAAAATGAGGAAACTAATACATGTGAATTGGTGATTGACGGGTGCTGGATGTACAATTCACATGTTTAGGAATTTTTCCAGACATTAAGAACAGAAAAGTCCTTAAATCTAAGAAACACTTTTATTTTTAATTGAAAATTTGATGGTGCATTTTTGGATTAGCTTCATGGTCATTTGGTTCAGTGTAGTGACAATCTGTACGTAATACCAACAAAGGAATTATCTCAATTTTATACAGGAATCTCATGAAACATGACTCGCAGAAGTTAGTATAGAAGATGAAGACAGTAGTGACAAAAGCTAGATTTAACATCACAAATTGAATATTTAGTTTTGTGAATTTTTAACTATAATGTTGGAAAACTCTACGATGTACCATACATACAAATGAAAATACACTAAAAAGAGACCCTCAGTATTCTTGAATTTAAGCCTTACGGATCAACAACTATAAAGTTTTAAGCATTAAAATGATTAGTCTGAATATGAATAAGGAACTTAAAATTTAGTCTAAGAATGGATAATTAAATTTAGTCTAAGAATGGTAGTTTTTCACAATTCAATTTTTCTTCCTATGAAAATATTTGAGTTCAAAAGAATTTTTTGTGTATTGTTTAAATTCATCAAAATTATGGCATTGTATAGGAAAAATTATCTAGAGGGAGGATTCAAGAACGATGGGCTCCAGAATATGCAATGGATGAAATATTCTCTATCAAGTCATATGTCTACAGTTTTGACGTATTGTTTCTTTAGATTGTTAGTGACAAGAAGAGCAAAATTATTTTCCATTCTTGACCATCAATGTCCCTCTTAGGAGATGTGAGCATTAATTAATTTTGTATTACTCTTTTTTAACTTAGCATGTAAATGAGAGATTTTGGACATTAGAAATTTTGTGATATTTGCAGGCTTGGCATTAAAAGTTATATTGTAACCTGATATGCAGTGTTTGTTTGTGTAGGGTGGAGACAGATCTACCGTCAGATAAACCATCGGGATTCTCAGATATTTTTGAGAAACTGGTGAAGAATAATGGGTGCTATCACGCGTCCCCACACAGAGCATTCAACCTCACATCCAGTGTTTCTTTTCAACAAATTATGTCTACTTATAATACAATCTGTCAAAACAACCTAGAATAATACGAAAATTTTTAGAGGAACTTTGTATTCAAATTATGAGTTCATGTTCCCAGTAGAAATTTATTATTGACATCAATGCATCAAGAAAGTAGAGAAAATACCAATTTTCTTCACCGTACATTCGTTTAGATAATTGAGAATTTTATGACATAACCAAACTTAATATACTTGTCTACCCGATCTTTATATTTATTAAAATAGTTAATGCTTATCTAAAAATATATCAAATTAGCAAATGTTTCTCTGTAGTTTGTAACTTTCTTAAATAATTTTACAAAATAAACACGTGCGAAGCACGTTTTTTTGACTAGTATATTTAATAAATCTATGAAACTATAATGATATATATATATACCTATGTTAAAAAAAACATCTGCATACTTTTGATTCTGAGTGCTTTCTTACCCTGCTTGCATGTTTGCCTACAATATAGTTTAATACATCTCCTTTGAATCTTCTAGTACCGTGCTTCCTTGCTAAATAACGTTGCCTCGATTCTAGACATGTGTGCGTCACAACATATACTAAGAAATGAAAAACCAATTTAGGGTGAGTACGTGCATGCGTCAAGGGGAAGAGTCATAGTTGCTAGCGTAGCTCATGAAATACACCCGAGACAAAACTCACATACTTCACACACAATGCGTTCAGCGATCTCCAACCATAGGGATGTTACAAATTCTTCCTGACACTTCATGGAGGCTCGAAACTCTACACTCGCACGAAGGGTAATCGTGAAGAAAAAATTGCAAATTACTAAATGATATGTATTTGGTAGCCACTAATCATATTCACATTGGCATCATTTATTGGCTTAGTTCAGCACATGATTTTCGTTCATGGATAAAATATAATGAATATTCACAAGTATAAAGTGCATACCTCTAGCTCTCTTACCCTAGCAAAACTTTTGGTACCTGAGGTGTGCGAATTTTTTTGTTGTGCACGGTTTGTCTTATTCTTTATACTTATGGCCCGATTTGGAAAAAGTGAAAAGATTAGCAATAACTCATATAGTTATTAAGAACATTGTAGTAGATACATGTCCTTTCTCTGAATTCCAAAAATCAAGAGCTTCCTTTAATTGATCTGAATCAATCCTACTATCTTGATAAGCTCTCACTCTATCCTCATCATTCTCAAAGGGATTATAATAGTTTGACTTAATTGTTGTCTTCCAAGCTCTTCTTTTCTTTGCAATTGACTTTAAAACCCAATCCTTACAATCACCATCAAAGTCAAAGCGGCTCTGCATGATAATGTTTCCTTCTATGTGAATTGAAAAAAATAATAAAATTAAAAATATCAATTAGTTCTTCTTACCTTAACATCCTCCCAGATATCATCTTTAATTATCTTATCCACATGTCTCTAATCCGTGCCATTTAATAAACCATGTTGCCGTATAAGTGTGTCTAGAAAGTTTGACAATTTAGGGGTATGCTCATTTATCGGTTGCACATACTCATTGGTCTTGATATGAATTTTTTCACATTCACTCAAGGTCCAAATATCCTTGCAATGTGTTAGACCACGTGTCCGGTGATCACTTCTGACACCTAATAAAGATATGAAAAGAAAGATAATTTAGCATGCTAATAATATAAATTTTAACACCATTAAATATTTATGAGATTAGAGTCATTATTTATACAACTTTCTTTTTTCGCAGTAGAGGAGTCCTCTCCAAGATGTGAGGAGCTTGACTCAGTAGCATATCTTCCAGGGTTTAATGGATCTTCTTGTACCATTGGCCTCATAGGTATATATTGTCCTCCTTGTTGAGGATGAATGCCATCTCTTGAGAGGTCAATGGGAAGGATTTCTATTGGAAGTTGGAGGTAAGCCTTAGATCTTGTGAACCTTGTTGAATATGAGGATGTATGGTTGATGCGCTTCATATTATCTTAGCCTACCAATCATGACAAGCACTATAGACTAAATGCAAACAAATAATGTGTTATCTATGACAATACAAATAAGAATAGAAAGATAAAACGAAGGCAAACATTTGAAAATTTAATGGCCTATAGATTAATGGAGAGGGGGATTTCTATGGCCCATCTAAAGAGCAGCCAAACTAGGTCCATCAGAACCAAACGAGGCCCAGCTCATCCAAGTGATAGCCCCGTGGGGCCCACTTAGGCTAAAAGCCCAATAAGATCACTCGGGGTCATACCCTTCCTCGGAGGCCCTTAGGCTGGGAAGGCCCGAGCATCGGTCAGGTCAGAGAAAGACCCACGCCTGATCTATCCCATCACCGGGATAAAGGCAGGTGCTCAGCGCCCACTCCGACCTATCTTCATCCGAGCTATGCCTATCGCCCGGACAGGGTAGGCACCTTTCATGCTTGGGTCAACCGACGATTGCTTATCCACGCTGCCGTTGAGAACTCTTTATAAGCAGGAGTTTATGAGGATAAGGGACCCATGATCCCTCAAGGCTATAAAGATCCCACGATGAGGACGTAAAGAGCCCACGTTGAGGACGTAACTCCCACCTGAAATCCCTCAACTTACGGGACTCATGAGGTCAGTACACTATTTAAACCTAGGACTACCTCCAACGAAGAAAGAGGGTAAACACACGCCTAAACTCCCTGAGCAGGAACCACTTCACCACCTTGGTGTAGAGGAATCTCGTGCATCTCTTTCCTCCTCCCTTCATAGCTTCCACCATTGCTCTACTGACTTAAGAGTCAGAGGGTTTACCCCAGGGAACCATCCCTGGGCCCCCTGATCCGTTTCCCTTCTTTGCAATTCACTATCCGGTGATCATCTTCCCAGCTCAGGTCCAGCGCAAGATCACGCCTCTTCAATTAACACTAATGAAAACATCATACAAATAGTTATAGCATCTATTAGTCATCCTCTTCATCAATCACATATTTAGCATCATCGCCTATTACTTACTTTTGTACATTTGTCAATAACATGTTAATTATTTCCCCATCCATATCTGCCCCAAACTAAGGTCATCAAAGTCATTAGTTTCATTAGGTACTGAAGTCATGTCTACATTTGCTTCTTGTACATTGAATCTGATACTTTCTTGCATATTGTTGCCAAGGCCATCTTCTATTGACATAGTTTCCATATCAAAGAAGCCACGAGGATCTATTCTTCTCACAAAATGTCAATCCACATCAAGAGGGTCTTCTATGTAGAACACTTGCTGAACTTGATTAGCAAAAACAAAGGGCTCGTCTAACAATTGTTGACCCCCATAACAAAGCCTTCTTAAGTTCACAAGAGTTTGGCCAAATTCATCATTTTTCACTCCTCTTTCTGGATTTAAAACATCAACCCAATCACACTTGAATAATACAACCCTTCCAGCTTGATTATAGTTGAGTCCTATTATATTTTTCAGCACACCATAATATGTTACATCTCCCACAATATGGTTTCTATCTGAGACACTAGAAAAGCTTGATGTCTTTGCAGTTAAAACAACCCCACAATTTTGAGTTTTCTTATGCATCTCATGACTTTTCGTATAGAATCTAAAATCATTTATTATGTATTCATCGCATCTCTTAGCAATATCACTTGGATCACGAGCCAAACATGCAATTAACTCAGTGACATTTTGATTATTTGAACTCCGTAACTTTTGAACCTTTTACAACAAAAGAAAAAAAATATAATCATTACTCTCTCAATGACATAGTTTACAATAAATTGTTTAACGGCACTCCAAAGGTCACTTACATGGTCTTTAAACCATGTAGAGAACTTTTCATTGTGAATGCGCTCTAACTCTTTTGGACGTATATGCCGTTGTTGACATTTTATGGTGTTTTTATGTTCCCTGCATAACAAGTGCATTAAGTAGAACTTGGACAAATATATGATGTAGAAATAAATGGAATAATAAAAACTTACACAAGATATGTTGTAACTTTTTCACAATTAAATAGCACATATCTATGTGCTTGTTTTAGATCCATTTTATCTAAAACAATAGCTTCACACTTCCCCAATGGATGACCTTCTTGTTTAAAGAAAGATGAATTTTCAAGTACATTTGTCTCAGGTGTGGCATCATCATTACGGATTGGCCTATTAAACCCGGTCTCCCCACTACTTAGATATCTTGAACAAAAGGTTAAACATTATTCCACAATATAACCTTCAGCAATTGAACCTTCAGGATGACTTCTGGTACGAACATATGACTTTAATTTGGAGAGATACCTATAAAAAAGCACATAAAATGATTATACTAGTATATATAATTAATAGAATGCATGTGTAACTATATATTCAACTAACCTTTCTATATGATACATCAATCAATAATGCACAGGCCCACCAATACTTACCTCTCTTGCTAGATGAATGGTTAAATGCACCATAATATCAAAAAAAGATGGAGGAAAAATCCTCTCCAACTGACAAAGTGTAAGAGTACTTCTTCTTTCTAGCCTTTGAAGATCATGCACATTAAGAACTTTTAAGAATCGTTCTCTAAAGAACTTACTTAGTTCAACTAAGATTGAGCTCACATTTTTTGGTAAAGTCCTTGTGCTTATCAGAGGAAGAATATGTTGCATGACAGCATGAAAATCATGACTTTTGAATCCAGATATCTTGCATTGCTTTACACGCACGCATCTTGAGATGTTCGCTGCATAACCATCTGGGAATTTTATTCTTTTTAAGAATCTGCAA
Source organism: Amorphophallus konjac (assembly GCA_022559845.1). Classification (NCBI taxonomy): domain Eukaryota; kingdom Viridiplantae; phylum Streptophyta; class Magnoliopsida; order Alismatales; family Araceae; genus Amorphophallus; species Amorphophallus konjac. The sequence continues at coordinate 86,295 of JAHNEJ010000647.1, read as the reverse complement.
AAAAGTCTTTTTTCTTGATCTTTCAATGTGAAACATGTAACATGCTTTATAGTTTTATGGCCATCTAATACAAAGTGAAGAGCATGCTTTATGTTAAGAGCCTGCAAATCTAAATGAGCATTCGAGTTATCCTTCGAGCCATCTTTATCATTAAATATAGTATTGAGCAAACTTTCACAAACATTCTTTTCAATATGCATCACGTCAAGATTATGACGTAATAAATTATGCTCCCAATATGGTAAATCAAAGAAGATACTTCATTTTTTTCAATTATAAAATGGATCCACATCTTTACCATGCTTCTTTTTTCTTTTTGATTTATTCTGACAAGTCTTCCCAAATGTAAAAGTGAATCCTTGCAATTGTGCCAAACAATCAGAGCCATATAAAGGTTTAGGCGCACTTCTATACGTTTACTTACCATCAAATGATCTATACTTAGATCTAAATCGATGATCATGATCTAAAAATCTGCGGTGGCCCATATAACAGAACTTTCGACCATAAGTCAAGAAATGAGACCATGTGTCCTTATTGCAATAAGGGCATGCATATTTCCCTTTGATAGTCCAACCAGATAAGTTTGCATATGCAGGAAAATCATTTATTGTCCACAATAATGCAGCACGCATTTTGAATATCTCTTTTCTCGATGCGTCATATATTTCAACCCCAACTTTCCACAACTCCTTCAACTCCTCTATCAAAGATTGAATGTATATGTCAATGTCATTACCAGGAGCCAAAGGGCCAGGAATAAGTAAAGACATGATAAAATAAGGTTGTTTCATACACATCCATGGTGGTAGATTATAAGGCATTAGAATAACTGGCCATGTACTATGAGAGATACTCATCGTCCTAAATGGATTAAAACCATCAGCCGATAAACCAATTCTCACATTCCTACTATCTGAAGAAAAATCAGGATAAAGATAGCTAAAAGTCTTCCAAATAGGAGAATCAGTCAGATGTCTCATCATGCCATCTTTAGTGCGCTCTTCATCATGCCATCTCATAGAAGGAGATGTTTTTGATGACATGAATAGTCTTTGAAGCCTTAGTATTAAGGGAAAATGACGTAATATTTTATCTGTAATCTTTGATTATTTCTTGGATGATTCCACCTCATTTTGACCATTTGTTTCAACTTGTATCTATCTTGAAGCACCACAAGTGCTGCATAATTCATCATCAGCCTTTGTCTTCTAATATAGTTGACAATCATTAGGGCAAGCATGAATATTCTTGTAACCAAGTCTTAAGTCCTTAATAATCTTTTTGAACTCATATAGAGAATTTGACAATGTTTCTCCATCAGGCAACAATTCTAACATCATAGTGAATGAACTATAACTCCATCCATTGAGACATTTGATCTGATAGAACCTAACAAGAAAGGATAGCTTGGTAAATCTTTTACATCCTGGGTATAATTCTTGTTCAACATCTTTAATAAATTTAAAAAAATTTAACTTCAGCATCTATTCTTTGTGGAGAATCTGATACTCCAAATGTAGAGGAACTCAGATTTGCGAAGATAAAAGTGTCATTCAACATTTCATGGATTTCAGTATCAGGATTTGAATTGCCGGAGTCATTGAATGCAACATTTTTTGAAGAATCATCTGAACCTTCCCCATGAAAAATCCAATGATCGTAGTTGACACTGAAGCCATGATAAATTATATGCTCAAAAACCTCTTGCATGATCATCCTAAAGTAATTAGTACAATTCACACAAGGACATATGATCTTCCCATCACTAGAGACTTTTTGAAATGCAAAATCTCAAAATTAAAATGCTCCATCCACGTATCTCTTGCTCACCCTAAAACATTGAATCTAATATATAAGTCATAGTTATGTATTTTATCTATCATAAAAAAGAATAACCATAATACCTTATTATGTATATATACCTTGGTTCTTGAATCCAACTCTTATCTAACATTTTTCCAACAAATTTGACTATCAAATGGTGTGAAGAAACAAATTTGATCACTACAAAAAAGGTTACAAAATAGTTAGTGTAGTGATAGTTAAGTCTATAATATACATTCTAAATTATCAACAAAACAAAAGTATGAATCTAGGGGATTCCTTAACAAGTTTTAGTTTAACTATATACCTTGCTGAGGACAGAATGATAAATGTGATTGTAAATTGTATGAAAACAAATCAATCACGAGACACAGATGTGATTAAGGCGAGCAAGTACCTCGTAAACAAAAATCAAATGAAAATGCGATTAGGTTAAGCAAGTTCATAAAGTTAGAAAAAATTTATTCTCTACACCATATCCCCTCTCCCACACCCCAGCAGCCACTACCACCCCGATAGCCCCTCTCCCCCACCCCAGTAGCCACCCCACCCCAACAGCCCCTCTCCCCCACCCCAACAACCACCCCCACCTAGGTAGCCCCTCTCTTGACATCCTCCCTACCGCACCATTGGACATTTGGAAGTTAGCAAATTCATGCAATATGATCAGTAAATACATAATCAGATTTAGGGCAAATTACAACAAAATCAAATGCCACCCCATCTGAACTCAAAGCAAATTACCAAATATGTCTGCCATAACCCAACGTTCATACTACAAGTTACAAAGGATTCATCTAATAGTTTATGTCTAAAAATGCATAGAGCGGCATAGGTAAAAGCCATGAGATTTGTGTTATTGTAATCCTCCATCAACAACCTTGGCATCAAATTTTCAACTACCAGGCTGGTACCCAAATTTCCACTAAAAGGTCAAGACATTTTGCAGGAATGTCTATGGATGCACACTCTGTAGGAATCTTTTACTGCAAACTTAAGGTGCTCCTGTGTGGATATTGTATCATCATTGGAAAATGCTATTGGTACTCCAGTTAAGATATATGTGCTTATATCTCAAGCAAAGACCTCCATTTACTATAGAGATCTCCATAGTATAAGAACACAATAGACCGTAAAGATGTACGGAGTACATTTATGGATATTGTAAGAAATCAAAAATAGCAGAGATCCCCCACAAATGCAATAGTAATATTCAAAATGAAATCTAATTAGTAAAGAAAGGGATTTTCCCTCCAATTTTTTCATCATCAATCAGGTAGCTCACTCTACGTAAACAATATGATTTATATATTCGAAGGTACAAGGGAGATCGGTGTCATGTTGGCAATCAGCTTGAAACTATCCACTTCCTTTGGACTCACAAGTCCTAAAGACAACCCCTACATTGATAGTTTAAGGCTTTGCAATGTCTACAAAGATTGTACAAGTGATGGGAATGATGGTGATGATAGAAGGGTAAATGGATGAATATACCATGGAAGTTTGCCATCATGTGTTTTAAGCATATAAAAGTTCTCAAGAACTCTTGTCATCTTTTCGTCCCGAACTACTAGTTGATCGATTAAGACCCAGATGCACCTGACTTTAGAATTGCATGAATTAGAAATCCATTACTTGACACTAAAAAACAATAAGAGGAAACAATGAAATGCAGCACCCAAATAAAATTTCATAGAAACCTCTCATGAATATGTCCCTCAAATTTATGGAAACAAAAAGGATTCAATATATGTTACATAAGCATAAGCAATCATACAAAATAAAACCAAACAGACTTTGCATATCAAAACAACTAAAGAAACAGAAGTTATAAAGGCTAATATATATATATATATTTGTATGTAGAACATGTCAAAAACAAAAGGGGGAGGCTTTTCAATGTAAAAACTAAAAACATTCAGAAGTAAATAGCAAGAACTATTATATAACAATTATCTTACAACTTCATATACTGCCAGCCGTCATAGTGGTTATATTTACCTTATAAATCCTTGTCCACATGTATGTCAAATGACTTGGCATATGCAAAGAACCTCAACATCAACTGACATGGCATACTACTTAGTCCAACTAGAAAATTCCAAGGAGAAACAATGGCCAATATGAAGCATATTAGGCAGCAACAAAAAATAAATAATATAATTAGTGACTCAAAGAGATATTTTATATTTAATATTGACCCTAAAATATTTTAATTTTCTTCTTTATATAAAACCCTATACAGGGAATTTTGAAATTTAGGAAAAGAAAGTAGTTATTTAGTAATTTGAAGACTTCGAAGTGTATCTTATGCTTTGTACACTGAGATAAGCAAGAATAAAATCGATTTCTAGATGATGAGAAGTTTAAATATCATACAACTTAACTGACTAGATCATAGTTCATTAATAGTAGTTCACAATACATTTTATGCCTGCTTGGATTAGCTTTCCAATGTTTTCCTTCCAAGAAGATAGTCTTTTCCCCTTATTTTGGAGACAACTAGTTTTTCCATTTTTTAGAAACATTTTATAATGAGCAATTATAAATTACTCAAATACTGGGGAGAAAAGAAGACATCCTTGTAGATATATGATAGGAATCCATAGAAAGAGAAAGGCAATATTATTGACCCTGAAGAATCTACTCGACCATATGCATGTGCCACTATTCTTGCTTCGAATGTGCCGTTGATACGATTGTTAAAGCTTCTTCTTTGCATAAATCACATCTCCAATAACTATTTGCATGTTCATGTGCCACTATTGTCAGTCCTTAGACTGCCTAATCAATTCACAACTGCATATCCATGACCACCACAAGCTTCTCTGCAAATGTTCAATGATTTGGTTGTGTACGATTCAAAAATGTCAAACAGACATTTAGATGACCACTGTCAAACATTTTGAATCTTAATTTTTTTTTTATTTTTTCTATAGTACTTGGACATGGCTGTTGGACTACTAGACAAGCTTTAAGATTCCTGGAGTCATAGTGCCTCATTGTTTGTCTCATGATTTCTTACAGTAATTGTTTCGGACATTCTTTTTCTCCATATCCTATAAATTTTGTTGAGGGACCAAGGTTCTGTCCATGATCTTAACTGGCAGAAGTAAAGGCTGCCTTCTTCCTGCATCACCTAGTGCTCAATTTCAGGTATATTCAATTTACTATCTCTTTAGACATTTCATTCCCATCATAAATACATATTGTATCATACAGAAAGATAATTTTGTTTTAATATTAGTGGACTAGGGCAATTGTAATATGGAAGCTAATAACTTGGCCAAGAATGTAATCAAACAGTATACTATTGACCCAAGTAATTTGTCATGTACCAAAAACTGTGAACTTTGTGAATTAAGTAATGCACGATTTTTTCTCATTTGAACCAAACAAAGCAACTATCAAAAAAACTCTAGGAAAGGCTTTGATGAGTTCAAAACTTAAGTGAAGTTGATTGCATTTGTTAATAAAACTCAAGACAAAAACCATTTTGCAGATCCAGCACATTTAGTAGAATTAGACTGGGAAAATCACACGAGAATCATAGAATGCATAGCCCGGAGCATCCTGTACCTTCACCGTGGGTGAGTAGGAATCAGTGCTGGCGGGTTAAGAGTCGATGCTGGTGCGGGGGCGACGACGAGTAACGTGGTGGCATAGCAGCATATCAAAAGCAATGCGACAGTGTTCGGGGAGTGTCGCTTGGCGCCCGTTGCAGCTAGGCCCTACGGAGGTGGGCTAGGCTCAATGGCTGCTGCGGCTAGGCCCGAAGTTGCTGCGTCTAGGCCTTGCGAGGAGGCAGAGGGGTGGAGAAGAAGATGGAGGAAGAGTCCACAGTGGAAGGGGGTGCTGGTGCAGGGGCGACGACGAGCAATGCGGTGGCGTAGCAACAAATCAAGAGTGATAGGGCAGTGGTCTGGAAGCATCACCCGACGCCGGTTCCAGCTCCTGCGGCGCTCATGCGGAGGTGGGCAACTATAGTAGATCTGAAGAAGGTCCGGCAGCTCCTGCGGCGCTGCTGAGCAATAGTGAGGGGGGAGAATGGGCCAAGGAGGTGATGAGGCAGAGTAGAGAAGAATATGGAATATTAGTGCGCACCGGAGGTGAGGAGGTGGAGAGGTGGATGAGGAAGAGTCCGAGGTGAAAATTGGGCTAGGGAGAGGCGAGTGGAGGTGGAATGGGTGAAGATGGATCAATCGATCGGAGGAAGACTCCACGTTCTGCGGGAAGGAATTGGGGCGTGGGTGGTTACGTTAGCGCGGGAGGAAGCGGCGGCAGGCGAAAATTTTTTGGGGGCGGTTTGAATGAATTCTTATTTTTCTTTTATAATTATTTGAGGTAATTTTAAAATGCCCTATACATGATTTTACATAAATAAGACACTTACAATATTTTAAGGGCAATATTAAATATAAAATGTCTCTAATTATGATTATATTGGGGTAGTTTTAATAAATGTCTCTAAATAAATTGCCCTTATATCTCCATTTTTTTGTAGTGTCCCCATCGCTCTCCATACATCATCATGATGTCTAGTGCAAGTGGTCGGTTGCCGATCGGGGGAGGGGTATCAGCCCTCCTCTGCTGTTGCTCCATGGCTTTGACCACGAACTTGTCGAGGAGGACCCGACGTACTAGATCCTAGAGGGCATCTCTGAGTTGGACACATTCTTCGTTGTTGTGGCCGTGATCACGGTGGAAGCGGTAGTATTTCCTTGGGTTCCTCTTCTTCGGGTCAAACCGCAGCTTCCCAGGCCACCGTAAGAATGGTTCTTCCCGAATCTCCATGAAGCGCGCTATCATGGGGATGTACTACTTCTTGGCAGACCTCCCCTTAGGCACGTCACAGTCGTGGCACTCCCTCTTGCCATGATCATGCATGGGGTGCTCGACCCAACACTTGCTATCAGAGTGGTCGCAAATCCCTCGTAACTGGCATGCTTATGGGCCAACGCGAGGAGCTCCATCAGAGTAGTGGGGGCCTCAACCCCCAAAGTGCGTCAAAGGATGACATCTTGTGTATCTTGGGTCAGCGCGGTAGTGAGGATGCTGACGTCAAGACGAGTGATACAGAGCACCTATATGGCAACCTAGACTCCGGATACCGGGTAAACCCGATACCACTTGGAACCTACGAGGCCTCCCAAGAGCGGAAAAGCTCCGAAGGGATAGAAAGGTATGTGATATTATATTGAACTTCAAGATAAAGCAGTAAGCAATTAAATTTCAATGATCAGGATTGCTAAAGTAGCAGAACTAAAATTATATTTTCTATAACAAATTAAAACTAACAGAGTCCAGTCCAAAAAAAGACAAGTACAGCCCAACAGAAAAGGAAACGTACCCTCAAGTCGGGGGAAGCCTGACACTGGCAAACGCTGGCAACGCAGAACTACCGCACAGCGGAACCTCCAGCCACGAGACAGAACAGCTACACCTGAAAAGTAAGGGGTGAGCCTCGTGTCACTGGCTCAGTAGGGATCCCGCAGAACCCTACTACAAAATAACGTTGTAATAATAGTAAAGAGGAAACTCGTAACACAGAAACATGGCAGCCGAAGGAACCTCGACCCTCTAAACTACTCCGAATAGCAACAGAAAGGTGAACCCCGATCTCACAAAGTCGGGCGTTACCGATCCATTGTCAAATCACGAAACCCTATCATGAAAAAGCCTACCAAAGACCTACACAGTCAAAGGCACAAACATACACGAGCTCACCGCCGTGTACACTGTAAAACCCGTAACCTCGAGTGAAGCCAAACATGGGCTACTCGGAAAAGTCACGAAAACACAAGTCACAAGAGTCATGCGTCAAGTGACAGAAGCACCTCCTCACTAGACGAACAGCCAGATGCGTCCACTGACGTCTGACACTGCACCTCAAGTATCTCGCACTTGCCTAGCACGGCGATAACTGAGACACTCACAAAGAACCAAGTACAAGGAACAACAGTACCAAGTACAACAGTACCACAGTAATGAGTGACTAGTTAGGGTCACGTCCGTCGGCGCTCGTCCAACCGCCCCTGACCACGTGTGCACACACAAGCCCATTGCCTTGATCCAGGCCTCTAGCTAGTTTCCCCCCCAGTAGGACGCTACCGCAAAGCAAGGGGGCCCATGGAAACTAGCTTACAAACCGTCTGTCGGGAACTGCCCCGCCACCACTCCCGGGTGAGACGACACACAGGAAAGTGTCGTCAGGCTACGACTAGTGGAGGCTCACTAGACACAGAGACTCCAAAACAGCGAACACCAAAGTACAGACAGTGTAACACACACCTGTCACACGTACTACAGAGCACAATGCAGTACATCACTGCAACAAGACTTAGGACATTCAACTAGACATGCTGACAACGATCCTTGAGTCACAAGACTCGGGTCAAGATCGTCACACATCACAGCAACACGCTGTTAATCAGCGTAGTCCCTAAGCCAAAATCTCGATAAAACACCTTAACGATGAGTCCTCGGCCTCCGAGCCTCACAACGGACTCATAATTCCGTATAACACGAAACACAGAACATGAGGGATCACCAGAAGTCCTCAAACCACATGGCATGCAAATCGAGGTAAGATATCTCCAAGCATCCAAAACCATGTCTCGATCCTCACAGGATAGACGAGACACTCACGAGATCACATGTCAACCGCTGGGTCACAACCGGGTTGACCAGAAACCATAATGACCCTCCATAATACAAAACACTACTCGATATAATGGCCCTCTCAGACACCCTATAACACGGTCACGGCCCTCATAGGACGTCGAAGACATCCACGGAATAGTGGGCTAACCAAGGGGTCAAAGCCACAATAACCGGAAAGAACACAGCACTACACACTATTCGGGATAAAACCGGTCCTCCGAGATCCCTTAGCACACATATGACTTTCACAGGACACCGAAGGCATCCATCGAGTCAAAAGCCAACAAGGCATTGAATCTTGTGTTCACCGGAGCCTGAAACAGCTCAAATAAGACACGAAAAATAGAAAACATTAACGCGCCTATACCCTGCGTCGCGATAATTAACGCGCCCCTACCTTAGGTCGCGATGTCATCAGAACGCGGCGCTTACCTGGGTCGCGATAACCCAGACACGCGACACTCACATAGGTCGCGATCATAGTCGCGGCCAGAAGCTCGAGTGTGACAATAAAAATGAAGGCAACATTAACGCACCACCCACCTAGGTCGCGTTAATAGATGCGGCCATAGCCTTAGGCGCGATAACACCTAGACACGCTCCCCACTTGGGTCGCGTTAATGAAGATCGCGCCCATCACATGGGTCGCGTTCCTAACCGCCTAACTATTCAGCTCCTTCACAAGACGCAGTGCATCGTTGTAGCTCGTTCCCTGAGAACGCGGCGCACAAGACGAGCGCGTTCTCGTCACGGAGCGAAAACTAAAAATCCGCATAAAAACCTATTTCCACACCCCAATCGTCGCCAGAACGACAGGGAAACACCCACAATCACATTTCTAACCTTCCATAAGCCGGAAGGGGCCAAACCACGCACAAAAACGCAAGAAACGGCCGATTCCCACGAATCGATCCAAAATGACTCACGTGGACAACCGGGCTCATACCGGCTCCAATTCTCAATCAAATTTCGTAAAACTGGCGAGAAATGAAACCCAACATGCCGGGGATTCAAATGAAACCAATTGAAATGAAAACCATCGCCTGAAACGGCGAACACGGCTCACACCCCCTGAACATGCTTTTCGCCCAACCGAAGCAAAACTTGCTCAAACTCACACCGTTCGGCTCCAAATCGCGAGAGAACACTGGAAAAGAGTAGGGCATCTGTCTCCCTACCTCCACCGAAGATCTCACGCGCCGAAACGGCCACAATACGCCGAAACCATCACATGAATCACACGTCGGCTTTGAATCCACCGAACGGGATCACGCCAACACCACGCTCCAATCTTCACGCCAGCACGCTCCACGATATCCACAGCGTCACCACCTCACCCACCTCGCCACGGCCGTGCACCCCGCGCTGAGAGGAGAAGAGAGGAGAGAGAACGGAGGGAGAGAAGTGAGAGACGTGAGGGAAGAGAGAGGAGGGAATAAAAGGAAAAGAAAATATGTAATTATGTAATTTATGTAAAAATTGATTTTCGGCGCAAAATTATGTAAATTTATAAAAATACAGAAAAATAGTCTTCGCGATCCTCGGAACGAGCACAACGCATCTATAGCGTCCTTGAGTAGCAAAACTCAACGGTCAACTCTCCACAGGGTTCCGCACGTTATACAAGGGAAAAACCCACGTGGATCGTAAAACACGTATCAGGACCCATGAAAGTGATCTGATAGCTCTCCGATTCCGATCCAAAGAATCTAAGATATTACAGTCCTCCCCCCTTAAAAGAATTTCATCCTCAAAATTCAAGGAGCTAACAAGTGAACAAGGGAAGAACAAACCCAAAACACTGGCCATGCTCTCCAAGCATCAGCCAAACCTCAAACACAAAGCACGATAACACAATTCTCGAATAACACAATTCAGAGGGATACTGCCAGACCACAATCACAGGCACACGCTCCAGATCTCAAGAAACATCGATCCACAGAACGAGCATGGCACACAAGTGAACACAAGTCCAACACATCTGAAACAAGGCAACATCGCTTACGTCTCACAGGGAAAGGAGACACGACCCATGCCACGAAGCAGCTACCGATACAACAACACTTGGCAGACACAACAAGCATCAGCTTAAATAAGGAAACATAGTCCTCTAAGCTAACTGCTCCAAATCATCGGCTTCCGCGCCAAGAATAACAACGAAACTGGCACACCAAACGCCAATGATAGTACTAGACCATGAGCACAATCAAGTCAGTCCTCACTAAGACACTACATCTGATTCGAGTCGCATGCCAACTCTATCACAGTAGAAGAGTGCAGCAAAACCAACTGACAAGACCTCGGTCCACACAAATGCCAAATCAGACTCACAAGGAACTCCTCCCAAGCTGAACACAACCACAACCAACAACAACAACAACAACAACAACAACAACAACACCTGCAGAATCCCAGCTCCGTTCTCAACACAGAACCACGGGACACAACTGCAAGCTGGGTCATATCAAGGCACAATTACAGCTGAACACACGGCTAACACATACAAGCCACACTGCGAACAGCTCACCAACAAGGACCCACAACAACAATCTCGGAGAACGCATCTCAAGGACCACGATCCATCCCGAGAGCACAACTCCCAAGAAAAATATAAAAGAAGAAAGGGTACTCGACCAGCAGATATGCCGACATATTTCCCCAATCCTCATGCATGCAGGTGCCAACCATCACAAAGCCTCAAGAAATGGCACGGCAACCAACAGCATCAAGGCACACATAGCCAAGACAACAATCACACCGAGGAAACAAACCTCTCGGCCGGCCAAAATCTTCCAACCAATGATCCTCGACCTATGGGTTATAAGCCCACACGCTTCTATTGCGCACTCACACAACGCACACATGCATCACAAATAACTCGACATCCGCATCTCAGCACACACTCGGCGCCATCACAATTCACAAAACTGTAATATACCACGCCTCGAGTACCGATCCTGCTAACAACCGATCACAAGTCGCCAAAGTGCAAACTAGGAAGAGCACCAGCTTCAACACAAAGCACAAAGAACACCTGTCTCAACTTATTCTCACGTCCTGAAACAATTACTGAACCTTCACAGCACAACAGCCGCCAAACACGGAACATCGGACACGGTGCACAACGGCCCCCAACACAAACACTGGGTCCAAAGCCAAGCAACCACCGAACAAGAGAACATCAGGTTGAGAACTAACACAGTCCACACTTAAGCAGACACCGGACAAAGGCTTCACTAAGACAACATTCCCCAAAGCTTACCTCGAAAAGACGCCACCAAATAGGATGAGAAGAATCAAGCTCGACTAACAATAGCTCACCAGGAAGGAAAAATCCTAGGTTCGCCCGACTATTCTCTCAATCAAGGCATCCAATCGACTAGTTTAACACCTCATGGGCTAAACAAACTCAAGTTGGGATGACCAATACAACATAAAAATGTGCATGGCCATCACCAACGATAAAGTCACCAGCCACCTGAACAAACCACAGAAAAATCTTGAACATCGCACCACAGATTCAAGCCTGCCGGCGAACTCTGCCAAGTACAGCATAACCGAGACAAACATCATGACAAAAGAAAAACACTCCGTCACATCCTGACGAGAGCAAAACCATCTCGCATAGTGCCAACACAGCACACACAAGACCACACACGAAACAAACGAGATAAACAATCGCAAAACCAAAGCCAGCTGCCGACTATACTGGACCTTAAGGACTCTAAACACTGCAATATCTCAAATTCCCATGTACTTCACAAACAAAAGCTCAGCTAGCTCAGAAAAATTCCGAACAACTCTAAACTCTCGCTCTGATACCACCTGTGGCGACCCAGACTCCGGATACCGGGTAAACCCGATACCACCTGGAAGTTCAATGTACTATCACATACCTTTCTATCCCTTCGGAGCTTTTCCGCTCTTGGGAGGCCTCGCAGGTTCCAAGTGGTATCGGGTTTACCCGGTATCCGGAGTCTGGGTCGCCACAACCTACTTGCAGAAGCGGGCCACGAAGTCCCATAAGGGCTCCTCGTGGACCTGCCAAATGGCGAGCAGGGTGACTGCAGACCTCACCTCCTTGCTTCCGAGGAAATTTTCTTTAAACATCCTCTTCATCTGTTGGAAGGAGGTGATTGACCTTGCTGGGAGAGACTCAAACCATGATCGAGTATTCTCCTAGAGGGTGGTGGTGAAGGCCAAACACTTCACAGTGTCCAAGGCCCTGTGGAAGACCAGGTTAGACTCGAAGTTGTGAAGGTGGTCGGGAGTATCGGTGGTGATGTCATATCGAGTAAATGCCAACCGTTGCAACTTTGGAGGGATAGGCTCCTCAAAGATTTTTTTAGGAGAAAGGGGGTTGGAAATCGATGTCGTCGTCGACAAGCCCCTTCGTCCTGACAGCTTGGATGATGTCGTCCAGGTAGCAGACCTTCACCTCGAGCTCACATTCGACCTCATCATAACGTCGTTGACGCCTCACCATTCTTGGGTTGGAATGGAGTGGGCTCTCTGGGAGGTGATGAGATTCCATGGGCGTGGTGTGTAGGTAGCAGAGGCCATCGAAAACTCTCGGTCATGGCAAGAGCCAACCACCGACTGGCCCTTGACACAAGGTGGAGCGACAGCCACAACCGCAACGTGGTCTTGCTTTGCCTGCCTATTCAGGAGACCCTGATAGGCATCTGTCAACATCTGGAGCTGTTGACGCATGGCAGCTAGCTCCTCCGTAGTAGGATTGACCGGGGGTTGCGGGTGGTTTCCCAGAGAATGGCGCTCGCTTGCTGAGCCATTATGGGACAACTGCCACGACCCAGTACCCGACGGTTACTCATGTTGTAGTAGTTCCCTCTAGGTGCCACGACTTTCTTGTCGCTTCCCACTAGGGTTGTTAATGGGCCGGGATGGCCTGACACGCCCGCTGGCCTGGCCCGATTTCGGGTCAGGCTGCAAGGCCCTTTTTAGCCTGTGGGCCTTTTGTCGGGCCTAAAAGCCCAGCCTGACTAGGCCCACAGGCCAGGCTCGGACTTTGAGTTCAACCCACAAGTCGGCCTAGCCCGTTCTCTTTTTGTTTTCTCCCTTCAAAATTTTAAAATTACTTAGTTAAAATCATGTCATTTTACTTAATTAGACAATTAAAAACTCTCTTTTAAAATAAATTAAGTAATTAACATCAATAACTCTAATTAATTTAGTAAGATTATAAATTTTATATTATTAAATGTATTATGAGTCATAATTTTTATTTGTATTTAAGTTTTCGAGTTGAGCCTTAGTCGGACTTTACATTCTTGTAAAAGTGTCGTTCTCAGCCCAACCCAACCCGACATAGCTCAGGCTCAGGTTGAGCTCGGGGTTTAATATTGATGAGTCTGGCCCAGGTCGGGCTGACCTATGCCCGGTCCGAGCATGGCCCATTGGCAGCCCTACTTCTCACAAAAGGAGCCAAAAAGTGTAGAGGTTGAAATATGACATCTCGAACCACGAGTTATACCTCTAAGATTTGTTAGATGGGAAAAGGAGAACATCACCCAAAGAGAAAACCTGCAACAAAGAAATCACGTCAGAAAGAGCCCTATGAGATATCTCAGAGAATAACTTTCTGATGCTTAAATCAGTTATATACTTGGAGAAGGGGAAGAGTGCTCTGACGTAGAGACGGAGTGCTCAGATAGGGAGAGAGAAGATGAGTGGAAGAAAGTGGAGAGTGCTCGGACGCCTCAGTGGATTAGAAGTGTTAGAAGTGTTCGGAGTGTTCGCTACATACCTCCCTGGCTGTCTTGCCAGGGTCCTTATAGTCCTCCACTGGAGGGCGTTCTGTTTCCCGACTTTATGGGGTCGTGATAGTGGAGTTATGATTGCCGCTCGTGAAGTTATCAGTTACCCGTCTGCTCGCCTTGCAGGTAACATAGGGACATGGGTAATAACCTGTCGCCCACTAATCTCTAGGATTACTCCAGCCATTATTGCGGTAATGGCCACGTGAATGCACGTCACGTGAGACTGGGCAAGGATGTTCGGGGAGAAAGGGCTTAGATCTTGGGCCAGATTTTGTTGGGCCTTGGCAGGCGACGCGGTGAACAGTGGGCCGATTCTTATTAGGTCCGGTGACTTTTCCCCTTCTCATCCTCAAAATATTAAGTACAATTATTTTCATATTTTCAAAGTAACTTTTCCCTTAAATTTTATCCTTCCACCTACTCGCTCTCTTCGGTGACTTTGCCTCCACAGCAGCCAGTAGCCACCTTCCCATCCCAGATTTGTGACCTCGCGAAGATAACCACAGCATTGTCAACAACATCTGGAGCAACTTCCTCCATCACCCCACCTCAAAAAAAAAAAAAAAACCTAAATCATGTGGCTCAATTGTCCAAATATTTACAGCTCTATTTCAATAGAGTTCAAATTCTATCATCCTGGACCATCTGGAAACATTCTCTAAAAAGTCAAAATGAAAATCCAGTTGGATTTTTTGTTTCTTCACGGAGCTTAACAAGGAGTGAGACATCTTTAAAAATTAGGAAGGCTTGCTGCAAATAGGTCTAAAATCGTTTCCTCGAGATATATTCCCAGATAAAAAAGACCGACAAAAATGTTCACAAACTTCTCATTAGACTTCGAAAGCCAAACTTCATAAAGTTTAAAATTAACGAGGTTCTTGAAGGAGTTTGATTTATTTAAGTACCTAAAAACACTTATACCAACTTTCAAGAGGCTACAAAGCCGTTGAAGATGAAAGTCCTCACTTAGAGGATCTCACGAGAGATTGCCTAATCGCAATAGGTTACTCCACATTCTCTAGGGATCCAACCAACCCACTATCAATGTGAACAAAAGGATGAAACATTGGACCATCTATTTACGAGTTATACCTATGCTCGAGTGGTGTAGGAGGGGCTAACTAAAAGAGCTTGTTGTGTCCTTGGCCGATAGCGAAAAGTGCACCATTTCATTATGACATAGGGCAAGACATAGCCCATCAAAGGAGATTGTATTGTGCAATAGTTAATCATGCACACCACTATGTAATCTTTGTTTGTTAGACGAGGAACAATAAAATCTTTAAGAGAAAAACTAAAAGAAAGAGCTCCCTTATATCTTTCATTTATGATAGAGTGAGAGGATAAGCAAAATTATTTTATAATGTGAATTCCATTTAACTAACCTCTTTTTGTTTTGCTAGAAATTTAATGTGTTGCACACCACTCTGGTGTCTTTGGTACAGGGATACTTTGGGAGTGCTATGACTATACTTATATATCCTCCTTTTTATTTTAATACAACAGTGCAACTACCCACTTTCAAAACTTTTTTTTTTGTTGGATGTGGAAACCAACAGTAATTTTCAATTGTGCCAAACATGCCTTGTGCAATAAGTCAACATGACCGGAGGAGGGTAGGGAAGATGCAAAAATGTTTCAGAAAAAAATAAAAGCTACACTCAGAAAATAAACCAATCTTGATAGGAAGCTGCTGACCCTGCCAACAAGGTTCACCATAATCTTATCGAGAGAAGTTGCATGTTAACAGTTAGTGTGCCCATTAGGATTATTCTTTCCTCCGATTAGAACTTCCCACGATCTTTTCTGATCTAACAAAATCCTAATGTGCATTTTTTTTTCTTTTGAAAGAGCATTGAGAAACTAACGAAAGCTTAGAAGATCTCAATTCCCATCGCACTGCGACTCTAAAAGGTCGAGATGAGAAGGAAATTTCTTCCCGTGAAGTTCATTCACACGATGACAAATCATTGTTTCCGGAAATATTCGGCAGATGAAGCTTCCGAATTACAATTTGGATCTGATTCACACATAAGCTGTCAGGAATAACCAACTTATCACCAAGCAACTTTTGGTAGTCGCTTGCGCTACTATAAAATGCAATAAAACATTGTAAAACGTCATAACATGCTTTCTTTATGTTTGTAGCGCCACAGACTGTTTAACGATTGCCTGATAGATGTGACAAGCTTTTTATCTGATTTCTATTTCAGCCCAAAACTGCTGAACCAAAACCAGAAGCTAAAATCAGTTTGAAACCAAAGGATTTACATTCAATGATCTCAAAATTCAAAAATCTCAAAATCAATATTTCATAATGTTTGACTTCAAATCAAACGTCACCTAATTGGAATTGAAAAGTTGTTAACTGCAACCTGATGGATGGGTTTCCAAGACTCAAACCATAATTTGTAGTGATTCCAGGATCCCTTCTGCATAGCGGGGATGTGCGAGCATTCTGTCAAATTGTAAAACCGAAAATTTCTCTGTGCAAAGGATTTGAGAATTTTTCAGCCTAATGGAAAACCTATTCTTATTATGATACATTTAAAACATTCCTTTGGCATGCCAATTCACACTTTCAGCTTTTAAAGCAGCATAAACATCTGCAAGATACTTCAAAATTTAAAACATATCGTAATAAGACTACCCAACACAGATTAGTTAATAATTGAGAAACAAACGTCATGTCCAAAACAAATCAATCTAAGATTATCAAATACACTTTGAAGTGAAAAACAGAGACTAAGAAGCATCATTTCATAAAGTCCACAGGTTGGGGTGCTGTCCCAGGACTCTGAATATCTTAAAATGTTCTCTCAACCTGCTTCAGGCCTATAGCCTATTGCAGTGAATACTCAATATTGCTTGTGGCATAAACAATTATATGAAGGATAGCCATGTGAACTCGGATAAATTCAAATATCAGACACCAAAGACACAACCCCACCTTAGCCAGGTGCAGTGAATGCTCTCAACATAATGGTCATTGCATAAACCAAGTACACGGAAGGTTATGTTGAGATCTCTGAAATAGATACATATAGCAGGGACTAACCCTCCTGGAATATAAATTAAGTCAATATAAAAATCTAGAAAATGTGAAGGCAGCCACAGAAATGGAAGGTTAATACCCACACAACATGTTGCAAGTATGGTTGTCAAGTGCTCCAAAAAACCTAACTAAAGGAAGAGGCACCTCCATATACTCAGTAACATAATACAACATAAAAAGAATAGCCATTCCATTTAAAAGATTTTCTTGCCATTTTTACCGACGAAAGAGGCGTTTGCCCTTCTTTCTTGAGAGCTCTTTGTTCCCAGAAGCATCATGCTCAGGTGACTCTTCCATTACTGACTGTTCTTGAATGACCAATCCACGATTTCTGGTTAGCTTCCTAATTGGAGTTGTAGGTGGTGCTGACTCAGAATCTTCACAGTGAGGTTCTACCTCAGATGATCCGCATGTGCTAGGGCCACTTCTGTGAGGCATAAGCTCCTCTCCAGTCCCAACAACATTCAACATCAGCTACAGATACAACGCATCAAGTCAAGACAACAAAAAATATAGTCTAGCAGCAGACAAGTAGGCCAACTTTGAGATCATTGCAGAAAGAATAGATCCACAAAGAAGTAAATTGGGTGTCCAAAACAGTTCAATAACAATGTTTCCTAGCACTATTTAGCACAAAAGTAAAAGCACCCATGATGCACATTTTTATTATCCAGCATTAAATTCTGTGTCAGAAATGGTAGTTTGGAATCTGGATGCAATTTTGTATATCATTTATGTTCACAAAAGAAGCTAATACAAAAAAGTAAGAAAAAAAATCGCTGTATCAAGTGTGCTTGCTTCAAATGTATACCTTCCAGTCTTTGAAATCAAATCTGAAAACAAAGTGGTGGTAGGAGACTTCCCCAGAAGCCACTGCAGATGCTGCTGGAGCATTTCTTGGTGCTGACAACAAAAATGTTACATGAGTCAGCTTCAAGTGGCATGATTAGTGAAGACTGTCAAAAAAAAAAACATTCTCAACAAAAGAAAGTGCTCACAAACTAGATGATGCCCTTTATCATCTATTGTTATCTCTGCCCGCCCATCCTTAACCAAAAATGACAAAGCAAATATGTTCTCTATAGTCTGTGCAAAAGAGACTCGGTTCAAGACCAAATTGTCAAGTCTCACTCTCCTGTTCCTCCTTAGAATGTCAAACATTGTGGACATATTCTTGTCAGTGTCTGTTCTCTCTTCTTTGTCAGTGTTTTGAAGCTGCATCCAGAGAAGTAGGGTAAAATTAGCTCTTTTTTTGAAAGATGAATAAGCATCAGCTGAACAATGAATTGAACAAACTACAATAAGCAGTCCAACCAGGACCAACTGCACTGTCAAGAAAATAAGAAATCACAGGCACACTTTTGTCAAGAACAAGAAAAAAAATCACCTCTTCTGGGCGGGCACTCTCAGTTGGCCTGGTTCGTTTTCTGTGCACCACAGTTTTACGCTGCTTCAGCTCGGTATCCATGGGACCCAACCTGGCATGGCAAATTCTCAAAGAGGTAAGGAACTTGGGAAAATTATTCACAGCATTGTCCATGACACGACAGAACATAGAGGAACACAACCCTGGCATTGGATATTGTAGACTACATACATTGTGCAACATCCGGGGACCCTCCTGAAGACATGGGAAACAGCTAGACCAACATCCCTCCATCGAACATGGTTGGAAGCACCCTCAGCACTTGTCCCTTCTTGTTGACCAAACTTCTGGAGCACTGCAGTTATGAAATCTGATGGGGTTAATCCATCATTACTCTGAGACCTAACAGATGTCACCAAGGTGTTGGCAATGTCTAGCAAGGCCTCGGCATCGGCCACCTGTTCCCTTGGCTTTTGCACTGCAACCAAGAAGACATCAAAGATCCCAATACTCAGATACACCTAAGCAAAACAAAGGAGAAAGGAAACGAGGGAAAGAGGATTTCCAGAGCTTACCCTGCTGATGAAGTGTCTCTACTTGGCTGATGATCGATATAAACCTATCAGAATCCGCTCTCGAGATGTCCTCCCTTTCATCTGCGAACACAAAGGAACTAACCATAACCAACGGAGGAAATTACAGCAGCCCAAAGAAGGCAACCCCCCGTCCAGCTCTCCGCGAACACAAAGCTACAATCTTTAGCAAGAAACAAAGAAGAAATCGTTACCCCACCCCGGGCAAAAAAAAAAAGAAAAAGAAAAACGCACCAACGATCAGACTTTTCACCGCCAGATATCGGGACCGAAGAACCCGCCTTCCCATGACCTCCTCTCTGGCATCGCCGCCTCGTTGGCTGCCGGCCTCGGGCCCTTCCTCACCGCGAGGCCCCTCCGCCGCACTCGCCCCGGGCTCCCTCTTCACGGGCCTCACCATGGCGCCTACCAACCAAGAAAGCAACCAAACCGAGAGAAGAGAACCCTAACCCTAACCCCAGGGCCGTCGCTATGAGGGTGGGTGGGAGGGGCGGCGTATCAGAGGGGTTCTCCTACTCCGACCAGTTCTACGACTCGGGAACGGTGGTGGCCATGGTGAGATGCCAATCCGACCAGGAGACGAAAAGGGTTCTCCGAGGGCTCGAAGGGAGAGGGAATTCCGCGAAATTGTTTCGAAAGGAGAAGGTTTTTATACGGAGGGTGGGGCTCGGGCCCGGCGGCGCGGGAGGAGAAGAAGCGACTGGCAATTTTTTTTTGAAGGGTGCGGATTTCTATTTCCCGCGCTGCTCCGAGTGGAGTTGACAGAGAGAGAGAGAGAGAAGGAAGAAGAAGAAAAAAATCGAGAGCAACGGCCGCTACAAAACGCCGAAGCCCTTCCTCTTCCGGTGGCTCTCGGGACGGCCCACCCACGCCCCAACCCCAACTATACTTTCCAAGTTGCACGAATCTGGCGCACTGCAGCTCACCAAAAAACGCGCCACGATGGATTGGGGAGCACCACGCGACTCCGGGGGCCACTGTTGACGTCAGCGCTTTACCTTGCGCCGGAAGAATCCCCGACAACCGTCTGATTTCTTGAACCCTTTGGAATGCAAAAGGTTCAAGGCTAGGATCCCGCCACGTGGCCACAAGGAAGAAACCGCCCCGGGCATGGCCGAGTTGTTATTTTCTTAAAGTAGTAGGGTAATAGCACCTAAAACTTTCCTCCGTCCGGATCATCCGGGAATTTGGCGCCTCCACGGCGATCCCAAAAATCGAACTCCCCCGCCGAGCCAAACAAAAAAGTATAAAAGGAAAAAAAAAACATCGGAATCTCGCCACTCGATTCCGCGCATGTCTTCCAGATTCCCGGCGGTTCCTCCCGCACCCCATCGCGGATTCCACGCCATCGCCTCCGCGACGGCCAGCGATCTCCATCTCCGCCGCTTTTAAGGAAGCCCATCAGGAAGAGATTGTTTTCCCGGGGAAACCCTAACCCTAGCCAGCTCGGTTCCTGCCCAGCCAGTCCAGGGTTTCTACGGGGGGAGACTCGATCGGGACCGCCACATCGGGATCTGGGGACGATGAAGGCGTCTCTAAAGCTGAGGGACGAGCAGAAGCTCCTCCTCCGGGCGAAGATCCCCGTCAGCATCCTCGGCCTCCCATTCCTCTCCGGCGTATCCGCCGG
Organism: Amorphophallus konjac; assembly: GCA_022559845.1. Taxonomy (NCBI): domain Eukaryota; kingdom Viridiplantae; phylum Streptophyta; class Magnoliopsida; order Alismatales; family Araceae; genus Amorphophallus; species Amorphophallus konjac. Next base: position 65,384 of record JAHNEJ010000647.1, on the reverse strand, counting down.
GGACGCCCGGGAGCTCCGCCTCGACCTCGCCACCGCCTTCCAGTCCGGACCCTCCGTCCGCGTCTCCTACCGCCCCAACGACGCATGGAACCCTTTCGCCCTCTCCGTCAAGACCGGCTCCGGCACCCTCGGGTCGCCTGACGGCGGAATGACGATGACCGCCGAGTTCAGCCTCGTCGGGCACGGCGGCCCCAGGTTCACCATCCAGATCAAGCCCCGGTTCGGGGACTTCTGTATTAGGAAGTCCACTTCTTCGGGGGCCGGGTCGCCGGCACCGTTCACACTGGTCGAGACCGTCGTCGTCGACCCCGGCGCCAACGGCGAGGGTTCGGTCGCGGGCGTGGGGTTCCGCGCGGAGAATGGCATCTTTACAGGGAAGAGGCCGAACGGGATCTCCACGGTCGTCCCCGCCGCCGCCCCCCGCGGGATCGGCGGGCTGCTCTCCGCGGCGGAGATCACTGCCAGGAGCTCCCTGCCGCTGGGGAACCACGCGGCGGTGAGGTTCCGGTGGGGGGTGAGGATACCGCCCGAGCTCCGATCGGGTTTCATGGAGCAGCAGCCGGGGCACACCGACCTGATCGGTGGGATCTCCCTTCCCAAGCTCCCCCTTCTGGTGATGAGCAAGGTCTCCATCGAGCACCTCCCGGGGGAGGTGGCACCGAAAGAGAAGAAGCCCGCCGGCGCGGCCGAGGCGTGCCTCGCCGTGCAGAGGCAGCTGGCGGCCCTGCAGGCGGAGCACGGCATGCTGAGGAAGGCGGTGGAGGAGCTGCGGGCAGGCTTCGTGACCCCCGGTCGGGATGCCGCCGGCGAGGGCGCCACTTTTGAGAAGAATAGCGGCAGAAACCAAGCCAAATCTTCCACTTTAGAGAAGAATGGCGGCCGCAGCGTTGGGCGAACGGCGAGCGAGGCCGGCAGTGCTGCAGCCAAGGAGGACGTGAGCGAGGGGCTGAGGAAGGCTCTGATGGGTGCCGCCGGCGCCGGAAGCTGACTACCCCGAGGGGACGGAGGCCGAGGGTAAGTATCTTGTTGGTGTCTCGTTCTCTTGTTGTTAGAATTATTAATCATGTTATTAGCCAGGGAGCAAGTGAAGGAGAAACTTGTGAGGGAGGTCTGATCCGTGCGGAGAGGTTAATAAAGTGTGCAGTGTGGAGAGAGGAGGCGTTTGGATTGATGTAAAATGTTGAATTTTTTTGGATTTCATTTTGTTTGAATTTATGTAAAATATTGAAGTTTCACTTATCTAAATTCGTTTTTCGTCGGTTAAAAAACAAAAAAAAAGAGATGAAATGGGGGATTTGTTCGTACGTCAAGGTTAACAATAAGGTATAATTACATTTAGAACACAATTACGCTAGTTTCACTTGACCCGGTCTTCCAAAACTGTGGAGATTTTTTGAGTTCTTTGTTCACATCAGCGGTGTGAATAATGTTTTCTCAGCTCTTTAACAATTTGCCATCCAATTGTTTTTCTAATCCAAATTAAGTCCAATTCAGGTTCAAAATAAATAGAGTTTTAGACTCGTTAGTTCAGACCTAGGAGTGAGAAATGTTACATTTCGTCAACTTAAATTGAATTAATATTATTTGTTCTTCTTCATTTAACACAAAATGATTTTAACCTATGAAGTAGCTGATCGTACATAAAAAAAATATCTAGTCCAACACACTACCGAAAATTAAAAATATAAAAAAGAATGTACAGTTGACCATGGGACATACCTTATGACCTCGTTATTGGCATGAACAGCAAAACATCCTACGACTCTCACTCTAACACCACCGTAGACACTTACACTTAAAAATTAAAAATTATAGGGGCGAACCTCACAAGTCATGATGAGTTTGAATCCTCCAATCTTAGCTGAACGCATCCAAAAGTAAGAAGCACAATCATAACAACATGTACATAATTAAAGATACAACCTAACAAGATACTAATGTGTGTAAATTGAATAGCCAACGGTCTCTATGCCACAAACAAAAAAAACCATCACCCCATCAACTATCGTAGAACATGCACATTAAGCGATTCAACATTATGTAACCACATCTCGTAAAATGTGAATAGACTACAAGAGAGACACACACACGTCGTAAAAACTTATTGTACGTAAGTCAACTAAACTCGTCGTTGAAAGCTCGGCTAAGGACCTTCAAGTCAGTCACCCTACACTGCGTACTCTCTCCTTAGACAGTGTCTAATAGAAAACACTCTTGCTAGTATTGTAATTAGATGTGCCCATTTGCAACTTGCCACCCAACTATAACCGTACGTCTAAACTATCTATATGCCTATCAGAGTGTAGCAATTGATTGAGTCATAACTCTCTCTCTCTCTCTCTCTCTCTCTCTCTCACACACACACACACACACACGATTTAGCCAAGCCACGGTCCTCTCTCTCTCTCTCTCTCTCTCTCTCTCTCTCTCTCACACACACACACACACACACACGATTTAGCCAAGCCACGGTCCCCATTGATCATGTCAAAGCATAAGGATTGGACATCCCAACCTCTCCCCTAAGTTTGATCGTGCTGAAAGCAAAAAAGTATACAATTGGTTGAGATTCACTCTAGGTACTACACAAGTCACAACACGTCTAAATGCCACGTTAGTATGGTACATGCGATACTATCACAAGAAACCATTGCATCGCACTTGCTAGCCTCAAAACCATAAAGAAAAACACTCTCATTGGCACTAGGGTAGAAATACGTCACTCCCCCTAGCCACCTTTCTTTGAAAGTGGTTGCATACTGCTGATGCCTACCACCCCTAGCTGTTAACTCACAAAAGTACAAAAAAATGTGTCACCTTAACTTGGATGGTCGGTAGTCAAATTTCATCAAGCTACTTAACTTGGATGGTAAGTAGACTAATTTTGATCAAGTTGGGAGGTACTTTTACAAGAAAATTTACCCTTGATTGAAGACTGTCTGGAAGAGAGAGATTGGGAATGGACTGTTGGAAAATATTAAGGGAATATGCTAGTCCGGAAGGATAAGAACAGACCAATTAACACAGTAATCTACTATAACAACAGAAAGGGAAACGAGTTTAGAATCGCCTGTTTAGGAGAGAAATGTGTCGTAGATGACACTGTCTTTGAAACGAAAGACGCCCCCTCCTCTAGCACAGGGTTCACTGGCGCTTCGTCCCCGAGATATGACTCCCCACTGACTGCTCCAGGTGCAAGGCCAGAGTAGTCCTAATCCGATCACTTGTTGATGTAGAATGCCCAGAGCAAAAAGAAATTTCAGAAGCACAGTTCGCAGTTTCGCAAAGAGAAGAAGAAGAAGTCGTCTTCTGTCTCTCAAACACGCCCCCTTATAGAAGTCTCGGGCAGTTAGAATCTCAACCGTTGCGATTCTAACGGTAGGCCCATAACTGGCCAAAGCCCAACAGGTGTGACCCAACGGTAAGCCAAAATCAAATTCAAAACTCGGTAACCGGCCGGCACAGCACAGCACAGCGCGGGGCGACACGGCACGACACGACGCGGCTCGGCTCGGCTCGGCACAAATAAATAAATAAATAAATAAATAATATATTTATTTATTTATTTCTATTCGATCAAACCACTTAATTCGACACACTATTCGAGCCCACATCCTATGCCCCTTGGGTCTCGACCCAAGGGTGAGCTCTCCAATACATAAATCAAAGGAAGTCTTTCCAACTTCCAATACGGGACTAAACAATAAATGAGGAATTTGAATCAACATAAGGACCATAAATTCTAACATTCCCCCACTTGATTCAAATTCCAAAATCAACGATATAAACACAATAAAATAAAGTTCTGGGCAAAAACTACTATGTCATGGGTGAAGGTGTCTTCCGGACTTGAACCTTCACTTAGTGAAATTAAGTCATCATCTGAAAGAAACTGTAGTGGACTAGGCCTTGAACTAAGCCCTTTTACTCAGACTGTTACTTAATTCACAACATAGCACATCAGTGATCAGATTCTTTATATGGTAGTGCTATAGGCCATGCACTGATATCTCGTCTCATGAGTGCTCAAGAGAATACCCAATTCCCATAGATCGCGGCCCCACGATCACACTCACGTAGGTGGGTCTCCAAGGGTACCTGCCACGGTCCATACCCTGCCTTATAAAGCTTTGATCCCATTAAGAGCATAGCTCATCCTGGTGCCGTTACAGTAGAGCACTGATCATCATTCACAGGGATAGGTTTACAAAGTAAGTAGTGCTCTCCAATTACCCAATAGCTCGTATTCCACATTGAACCTACTTCATGGGATCTCCAATCACATAGGTTGGGTATCTGCTATGGTAATTGACTGTGGGATTTCAATCCCATTCCCCTTGATGATTCAAATACTAGCCTCCTCGCTAGACCTTTTGTAAAAGGATCTGCCAAATTATCCAATAATTTTACAAATTCTAATGAGATTACACCTTGTGAAATCTTCTCTCTCACAGAATTCCATCTAATACTAAGATGTCTCCTCTTTTCATTAATTGTCGTTTGTTTTACTTTATCTATCACAGAACGACTATCACAATGCATAGAGATTGCAGGTAAATGTTTATTTACAATAGGAATATCAGATAAAAGATTTTTAAGCCATTCAGCTTCAGAACATGCAATATCTAATGCAATTAATTCAGCTTCCATAGTAGATCTAGCAATAATAGTTTGTTTTGCATATTTCCATGCCACAGCTGCCCCACCTAGGGTAAACACATAACCACTTGTAGAAATTGTATCAGAAGAATTAGTTATCCAATTTGCATCACAATACCCTTCTAGGACAGCAGGGAATCCAGAATATGTTAATGCTAAATCCTTTGTTCCTTTAAGATATTTAAAAACTCTTTCTAAAGCATGCCAATGTTCTTGACTAGGGTTACTAGTGAATCTACTTAGTACCCCCACAGAATAAGCTAAATCAGGTCTAGAACTGTTTGTTAAATACATGAGACTACCTATGATTTGTGCATATTTTTCTTGAGAAATAGGGTTGCTTAAATTTTTTGTCAAATTTGTACCAGGAGTAAAAGGTGTAGAAACAGGAGTACAATCCAAATAATTGAATCTTTCTAAAATTTTATGCACATAATGAGATTGAGACAAGGAGATTCCATTAGATGTTCTATTGAGTTTAATTCCTAAAATCACATCAGCAAGACCTAAATCTTTCATATCAAATTTAGAAGATAAAAATGACTTAGTTTCATTAATAATTTCCATGTTGGTTCCAAATATCAAAATATCATCAACATAGAGACATAATATCACACAAGAATAACCAACAATTTTACTATAAACACATTTATCAGAATCATTTATGACAAAGCCATTCTCTAAGATAACTTTGTTGAATTTTTCATTCCATTGATTAGGAGCTTGTTTTAAACCATACAAGGATTTAATTAATTTGCAAACTTTATTCTCCTGTCCACACACCACAAAACCTTCTGGCTGATCCATATAGATCTCCTCTTCTAAATCTCCATTAAGGAAAGCAGTTTTAACGTCCATTTGATGGACCTCGAGTCTATATATAGCAGCCAAGGCAATTAATACACGTATGGTGGCAAATCTAGAAACAGGAGAGTATGTATCAAAATAATCCATGCCTTTCTTTTGTGTATACCATTTTGTAACTAATCTTGCCTTAAATTTATCAATGGAACCATCAGGTTTAAGTTTCCTTTTAAAGATCCATTTGCAACCAATTGGTTTACACCCAGGAGGTAAATCACATAAAATCCATGTATGATTATTCATAATTGAATCCATTTCACTATTAATGGCTTCTTTCCAAAAACTAGAATCAACAGAACTCATAGCATCATGAAAAGTCTGAGGATCATCCTCAGCCAAATAGATTAAAAAATCATCACCAAAGTTCTTTTCTTTTCTTATTCTTTTAGGCCTTTCTACAACAGATTCAGGTTCTATGATATGAGTATCATGTTGAGAGTGATTAAAAGATGATGTTCCTTCTTCAATATGTCTTGTGACATTATTTTTCATAGGAAAAATATTTTCATAATAAACAGCATCAGATGCTCTTATTTCAATAATAGTGTTAACACTTATATCACTAATGTCAGATTTTATCACAAGGAACCTGTTTGCAGCACTATTTTCAGCATATCCAATAAAAATAGCATCTACTGTTTTAGGACCTATTTTTCTCTTCTTATTTTCAGGAATTTTAACTTTTGCAAAACAGCCCCAAACTTTAAGATTATTTAAGTTGGGTTTTCTCTTACACCATAATTCATAGGGTGAGAAGTCAACATTCTTATGAGGTATCATATTCAAAATATAGCATGCAGATAACAAAGCTTCCCCCCACATATTATTAGGTAAACCAGAAAATGTTAACATTGAATTTACTGCATCTAATAAAGTTCGATTTTTCCTTTCAGCTATACCATTAGATTGAGCAGAATAAGGGGCAGTTGTTTCATGTATGATACCACAATCTTCACAAAAATGAGCAAAATCATTAGAAGTATATTCTCCACCTCTGTCAGACCTAACCCTTTAGATGGTTTTTCCTATTTGATTTTCTGCTAAGTTCTTATAGATTTTAAATTTTTCTAAAGCTTCATCTTTAGATCTCAAAAGATATATATAGCAGAATCTAGAGTGATCATCTATGAAGGTTATAAAATATCTCTTGCTATTTCTAGTTAATACACCATTTGAATCACATACATCAGTATGAATTAAATTTAGAAGATCACTACTCCTTTCAACAGATTTAAAGGGATGTCTAGGAAGTTTTGCTTCAACACAAGTTTCACATCTAACTTTATTATTTAAATCCGTTTTAGGAATTAGATTTAAACCCATCATTCTTTTCATTGTCTTAAAATTCACATGACATAGTCTAGAATGCCGTAAATCACTAGAATCTGAATTAACAACAGAAGTTGAGGAATCAGAAGAAATATTGATATTATTTACCACATAAGGAGAAAGTACATTCAACTTAAACAATCCTTCACTTACATAACCCTTTCCAATAAAATTTCCAAACTTAGTGATTACAACTTTCCCAGATTCAAAAACTAACTTATAATTATTCTTATTTAATAAAAATCCACTAATAAGGTTCCTCCGAATTGCAGGCACATGCTGTACTCCTTGGAGAGATAGGACCTTTCCTGAAGTTAACTTCAAATCAACTCGTCCTTCCCCCACAACTCGAGCAGCACTGGAGTTCCCCAAAGTTACACTCTTGTTGGTGGCCTGATAGGTGGCAAAAGCATGTCGATCAAAACAAACATGAGTGTTAGCCCCCGTATCAATCCACCAATCATTAGAAAAATTAATTAAATTTATTTCAGGGAATAATGTTACAAACCCATCAGAAGGCTCAGAAGTAGAAGCTCCAGAAGTTATCATGTTAACTTGAGGATTAGGAGTTTGGTTATGATCATGGCGATGAAACTTGGGACGAGGTCTGCCACCATCTTTTCTCTCATAGCAATTCTTGGCAAAATGACATGGTCTACCACACACATAACAACATTTCTGATTAGACTGATTCTTAAAATTTTTCCCTTTAGCCTTATAGTTTTGATTCCAATGATAATTGGCCTTCTTATTATGGAACTTAGGATTAGGATTCTGGAACTTGGGATTATTGCAATTTTTATTTTTGTTGTTGTTTTCAGTCAGGTTGACATTGGAGGAGTTTTTAGACTCAATCAATTTTCTTTGTTCTTCCTCAATCCGAATAGAACACTGAAGTTCATCTAATGAAATCTTAGAATGTTTATGCTGAAGAGATCTAGCAAAATTATGTCAGGAAGGTGGAAGTTTATCAATCAGATATGAAACAATTAAATTTTCATCCATGTTTTGACCTCTAGATTTCATTTCACATACAATGTTAAGGAATTCATGAGTTTGTGAAATAACAGATACGGAATCAGACATGGTGAAATGCAGAAACATAGAAGCAATGAAACGTTCAATTCCAGCATCTTCTTTACCATACTTATCTTCTAATGCTTTCCATAATTCTCGTGCAGTAGGAATTGAACAATAAATATCATATAGTGTATCATGCAAATTACTAAGAATTCGACCATGGCATAGATAATCTTTTTCATTAGGAGTGTATGCAGGTTTTTCAGATATAGAACCGACAGCAGAAGATGCATTATTTGCAGGAGTGGATGAATCATGAGTGTGGTCTGTATCAGAAGAGGATGGCACATCTTTAGATTCGCTGATAACAGAAAACAGACCAAGAGAGGTCAGAAGGAATTTCATCTTCTGTTGCCATCTCTTAAAGTTAGTACCCGAAAATTTTTCAGGCCTTAGGTCATCCATATTAGACACCGACAATCCAGACATAGCAATCAATCTTTCGTTTCAAAATTGTTGGAAAATATTAAGGGAATATGCTAGTCCGGAAGGATAAGAACAGACCAATTAACACAGTAATCTACTATAACAACAGAAAGGGAAACGAGTTTAGAATCGCCTGTTTAGGAGAGAAATGTGTCGTAGATGACACTGTCTTTGAAACGAAAGACGCCCCCTCCTCTAGCACAGGGTTCACTGGCGCTTCATCCCCGAGATATGACTCCCCACTGACTGCTCCAGGTGCAAGGCCAGAGTAGTCCTAATCCGATCACTTGTTGATGTAGAATGCCCAGAGCAAAAAGAAATTTCAGAAGCACAGTTCGCAGTTTCGCAAAGAGAAGAAGAAGAAGTCGTCTTCTGTCTCTCAAACACGCCCCCTTATCGGGCAGTTAGAATCTCACCATTGCGATTCTAACGGTAGGCCCATAACTGGCCAAAGCCCAACAGGTGTGACCCAACGGTAAGCCCACAACGGCACGGCACAGCACAGCACAGCACAAACAAACAAACAAACAAATAAACAAATAAACAAATAAACAAATAAACAAACAAACAAACAAATAAATAAATAAATTTATTTATTTATTTATTTATTTATTTCTATTCGATCAAACCACTTAATTCGACACACTATTTATTTATTTATTTATTTATTTATTTATTTATTTCTATTCGATCAAACCACTTAATTCGACACACTATTTATTTATTTATTTATTTATTTATTTATTTATTTATTTATTTATTTATTTATTTATTTATTTATTTATTTATTTATTTATTTATTTATTTATTTCTATTCGATCAAACCACTTAATTCGACACACTATTTATTTATTTATTTATTTATTTATTTATTTATTTATTTATTTATTTATTTATTTATTTATTTATTTATTTATTTATTTATTTTATTTATTTATTTATTTATTTATTTATTTATTTATTTATTTATTTATTTATTTATTTATTTATTTATTTATTTATTTATTTATTTATTTATTTATTTATTTATTTATTTATTTATTTATTTATTTATTTATTTATTTATTTATTTATTTATTTATTTATTTATTTATTTCTTTATTTATTTATTTATTTATTTATTTATTTATTTATTTCTTTATTTATTTATTTATTTATTTATTTATTTATTTATTTATTTATTTATTTATTTATTTATTTATTTATTTATTTATTTATTTATTTATTTATTTATTTATTTATTTATTTATTTATTTATTTATTTATTTATTTATTTATTTATTTATTTATTTATTTATTTATTTATTTATTTATTTATTTATTTATTTATTTATTTATTTATTTATTTATTTCTATTCGATCAAACCACTTAATTCGACACACTATTCTATTCGATCAAACCACTTAATTCGACACACTATTCGAGCCCACATCCTATGCCCCTTGGGTCTCGACCCAAAGGTGAGCTCTCCAATACATAAATCAAAGGAAGTCTTTCCAACTTCCAATACGGGACTAAACAATAAATGAGGAATTTGAATCAACATAAGGACCATAAATTCTAACATGGACGGCCTTATGGAGGAAGGAAGCCAGACGAGTAAGAGAAAATGAGAAAAGGAGGAAGGGAAACGGAGGAAGACATGCATGCGAGGCAAGAAAAATGTCTAGAAATATGAGCTCACAGTTTGTCACGGTGGCTCACCACCTTCCCTCTTCAAGGGAGATCCATGGTTCGATCCCGTGTTCTTCCTCCCCGTTTAAAAAAAAAAGAGTACCTAGTAAAACAAGTGTCTAAAAATATTCTCTATTAACATAGATGTAAGCTCTTTGAGAAATATAGGGAGGGTACCGTGGATGGAGGAAGACCTGGTAATAGAGAATGGACATAACTGTTGAAGTGCAGACCGAGGGAGAAAGGCGAATCAGGGTGTAAACATGTATGCGTACTGGACTAAGATTTTGTTTCACTTCGATTCTACGAGAACTTCTCTCTGGCCATGCTGGTTAAATCTAGTGTGAGCCCTTGTCTACCGTCCATTTCATCATCTCAAGAGTTTTTCTTTCAAAAGGCTGTTTGGTGCGTCTCAATATAATGTGAAATATAAGTTTCAACTTATTAAATTTAAATTTTCACTTGTTAAATCAATTATTTTTAGATTGACAAATTAAAATCGATAAAAAAAGTGTCACACTAGGAACCGATTAAGAGTCAACATTTTAACACATTTCAAATGTAAATAAAAATACTTTAAATAATTTATATTAATTTAAATATTTAAAAAATATTTTTAAAATATCTTATGATGATGGCATCTTTTTGTACACCAAATGACCGCGTACAAATTCTCATCTTCCATTTAAATGTTGTAGAAAATGACTTATTGCACATCTTGACGTGTAATAAACTTGTAAATCTACTTCTGATTGGTCCACATCATTGGAAAGGTGTCGCACGCTTTCAATACGTTACACTCATGCTATCTAAGTCATCTCGTACGCAGCCTAATACACTCCTCACATAGACTCGAGGAAGTGAAGAATATTATAAATCAATGAAAATTAATTTATATGAGTGAAAAATAGTCCAAGTTTATGGACTATTTTTTACTTTTATGGATTATTTTTCGCTATTCTACTTAGATTATTTTTCACTCTTATAAGTTTATGGATTATTTTTATTTTTATGAATTATATTTTACCCTTATAGGTTATTTTTCACTCGAGATTTCGTAGAAATACATGGGCTCACATGCGACACACATCGGGCAATGTGTGGTCGGCGCATCGAAGTTGTGTGGGGTCCTTCCAGCAATGTGGATCAACAAAAAAATGAGTTTGCAATACTTGCACACACCAAAGTATGCATCTAAGTCATTCTTAATTTTGTATTTGTCAGTTATGGGCCACCTGTCCCTCTTGGATTCCTTTCAGCTCTCCCCTTCTCTATTCTGTGTTGTCCTATATATTAGGAGAAGAAGGCAAAATATGATCTTCGGCGTAAAATTTACTACAAATCACCTCACATTAGTCCATATACACATGATGTTACTAAATGGAGAGAGTGTGGCTCCTATGCCTTTAACATGAAGTCCATGCGTTTTATTCTTCCCCATCTCATCTGGACCAGGGAGTTATGTGAACCTATATTACTCTTCCCTTACAACTTCACCTCTACTTTGTGAATGGCTTTTCTCTTAATTTATTATAGCCCTATGTATATTTCTATTTTTTTCTCAGGGAAGAAAGTGAACTTTCTTCTATCGTGCAAGACTTCTTTTTTACAGTCTCCTCACATAATGCATATTGTTATGTTCTTCATTGGGACAATAAACTGTCGACCATGCTAAGTGGATATTTCTTTATAAATCTTCACTTATTTTATTTTTAAACTAACTATATATATATATATATATATATATATATATATATATATATATCCTCCTTATATACAAAATATCAAATTGTCATTCTTACATGTCAAATATCATATACTCCACCACTATTAATCAAAGTTTAAAAAATACTATTAAATCATGAAAATACCCCCAATGTTTGTGCGAGGTGATTCGGAGATGATATGAATGTTGGGACTTGAAGGTATTTTTGTCTTTAGTGACATTTTTAAAATGTTGATCAATAATAATGGTATATACGATATTTGAAATTTAAGAATGGTAATTTTGATATTGTTCATATGAAGAGGATATGTATAAAATTAATGCTTTTATTTTTTAGATACTTTTTTATGTTGATTGAAGTTCATTTCAAAAGTACCACCTTTATATCCTAAACTTCATAAATTTTACCATTAGTTGTCTATAATCATATGTACTATCGCAATATATACATATATTAAGTATCAAGTTGATTTTCAACTTGATCATAAGTGGAGTTTCAATAGAATACCCTGAGCATGAATCGACTCGCTCACATTTCGTACTAAATATGTTTAGCATCTCGTTATGCCAACAAGTTTAATATATTAATATGTTACCATTCCACTACTTTTACATCTTAACATATTAATATTTTAATATGTTAATATATAAATTTATTTTTAATAATTTAAAATCTAATAAGTTAGTCTAGTTTCAAATTGGGCACTTCATGTAACATATCAATCTGTCTCAAACTTAAAAATAATTAAATATTTTATATTTAGAGCCCATATAAATTTTAGGTTCTCTTAACTAAAGTCCAATACCTTAAACTATATAGTGAATATGAGAGTTAACGAATTTTATTTCACTTTATTAGTGTATAAATTTTCATAGGAATGTCAGAATGGGGTCAATATTAGACCCATTAAAAAGAAAATTTAATGATCTATAAGTTTCATGTTGAACACATTTTTAAATTTTATCATTTGATAAGATAGAATGAATTAATATCTTAAAATATTGTTATTGTCAACTTTTATGGAGTTTTTATGCAAAGTTCACCTTCTCCCTTATCCCCCCGGCCTCACCCTTATCCGATGAGATAAAGAGAAAAAATCTCATATTATCCCCCCCAACCTTATCTTCTTCTCCTCCTTATCTTCTTCTTCTTCTTATCCTCTCCTCCCCTCTACCCTTTAAATATCCCTCTCTCTCTCTCTCTCTCTCTCTCTCCCACGTTACACCCCCTCACTCTTCTCTCCCCCTCCACCTCTCATACGTCCATCTCTCTTCTCTCCCACCTCTCTTGCCACTCTCTTCTCTCAACTCTCTTTCTCATTCCCTCAACTCTCTCTCTCTCTCTCTCTCTCTCTCTCTCTCTCTCTCCCTCTCTCTTTCATTCTTTAATCTCTCCCTCTACTCTTTTTATCTCTCATTTTTCTCTTTTGCCACTCTCTCATTCTCTTATAAATAGGCGGAGAAAAGAAGACGGAGTCGGAGTAAGGTGAATATTTGATAGAAACTTAGACGGGGTATTGAGAGTTTATTCGGAGCGTTTCGCCCTCCTTTACGTAGGAATCCGTCCTTACGGCTAAGTTACGGGTTGTTTAAATTTATTATTTGGGGAAGATATAATGAGATAAAAATTATTTTTGGGACATGATGATTATCTTTTCCTACGCAAGAATTATTACAAAAGCTCGGGTGAGATATTAAATTTGAATTGAAGAGTCCACTTTAAAAGTAGGTACATGATAAACCGACTGCATGTTATTTGGTATTTATATTTCTTTGATTTTATTTTAAATATAATTATTCATGTTTAAACCAATGATTTATTTAACATGTTTGACCCGATGACCTATGCTTAGAATCGATTATTTATTTAACTACTATTATGTTAATTTAATTTTAATAATTTCAAGTGAAACTTTATATAACGATGATTTATTTAGTTAATAGATTTGACCAATTACTCCATGATTAAAATTTGATTAATTATATAGACTGTGTCACTTTAAGGAGGCGTGGGACGACAAACCGTAGTTAGCGTCCGCTACGGGATTAGGCCCATTTTCGAGGACAAACGGGCTTCTGTAAAATTTGGAACTCAGAATAAGAAAATTATCTGAGGAATAGTGGAGTATTAACTCCCGATCATGCGCAGTTGATCAAGGCTGATAGGCTCCAACGTTTAGACCATTTATCTTTATGCGGACATATGGATGTCTCGGTGTGTGTTTGCTATTACTTATAGTGATGGGATGCCTATCCAATATATGTTTATCTAATATGTGATAAATAATTAATGTATTATGTGATTCTGTAAACAGGCACGGCCTAATATGAAGTTCAGATTTGATATATGACTCTGATATGATATGAAAATAAGTTCATCTGTATAAACTCTGATTTAGTTAAAATATGTACCATATCATTTATAAGTCAGATAATATTTGGTATACGCAGTTTCTTATAAATATGAAAAATTATTCTGTTCCATTAGATTTCATTCGCATTCATAGTATATATATAATCTAATGAAATTATGATTAATTTTACATATACTATGAATTTCAGGTTATTATATCATAAACATATGATTAATTTTAATGTCTGCTGAGTCTTTGTGATGCACGACAAAAATAATTCATCCTATCAAAATAGTTTGAGCTCTTATGGATATTTTATCAAACATAGACTATGCTACAAATCTCTATTTTTCTCCAACTATTTCTCTATTTTCCTCCCCACAAGATAGTTCTCTTTTACTATCTGTTCTCTCTGTTGTTTTTGTTCACAAGTTATACAACCGTCCGTTCTGGGATGAGAGGCAAAGATTTGGGAGTTTGAAGTGTTGCTAAGTCACCATTAGCATTAACTCTTTAACGGGCCAAAGATGAGCCTTCGAGTGCCAAGATGCATTCTATGTTGCATGCAGGGAAAGATGAGTTCCTAGGAAATGGATCGTAACAACAGGAGGTGCAATTCCAAATTGGCCCGAACCCCATTCGGTGAATATAGAAATAGCCGATGGCACTTCTGTTACCTCATGGGTCAGTTCAGCTTTGACGACCAGTGCTGTGTAAAACATGATGATGAGATACGTCAGAAGTGACAGAGTTGGGGGCCTGGGGCCTTTCTCTATCCTCCCAGCAAGCCGTCTGGTGGAAGCGGTGGCACGGGCGTGGGGTAGCCGGTGTAGACCGGTTGTCCTACTCGCGATGGTGCAGCGGGTCAGAGACGGTTGGAGATGATGGGCCGGTGCGCTGTGCAGGCTGTGGGCGGCAGCAGGGGTCCGACGTGGGGGCGGGGGTTGCAACGTCGGAACGGCGCAACAGTGCGCGACAGAGGTCGCCCGCGGACGGTGACTACGGCAGTGCTGAGGTGACAAAGAGAAGATAGAAGGGAACGGAGGGTAGAAATGAGGTTTTGACTTCCGTCAGGAGATAGAAATTTGGTCTCATGTCAGAGGGAGGAAAGGGGGAGATTTCGGCATCATGTCATGGAGATTACGTCCAAATAATCACACTTTTTTTTAATCACTACTTAACCTTAATTAGGGTTAGCACAAGATCATTTATAATATTAAAATCTTACAAAGACATCCAAAAAAATAACAGAACTACATATTAATCCTACCAGATAAAATAAAATAAATCTTAAATAATAACTCTGGTCCAACTAAGCCTGAGATAATCCAGAAAATACTTGATAAATATGAAATGACCACTCTAATCTCAAAATTACATCTCCAACTAACAAATCATCATGTCGAGTCGAAAATATTTCGATGTCCTATCGGACTCGATTCTACTCCTGCATTAATTTGGACTCATATCTATTGCCTAACCATTTCAGGAAACTGACAAGTGGACACTTTAACTCCAACGGATAGTAGGTCGGAGGGTGATCTCGAGTATAATCTGGATTCTACTGTATAGAATAAGTATATTTAGTTTTCTTCTGTATAATGAATATAAATATGAATTTTAGGCAGAGATATGTAGAACATTATATACGATGTAAATTATGTGTTCATATTATGGAAATGTTATGATTGTACTCTTGGAATATGTGATGGTTTGGTCTTTAGCGTCTTGCAGATATCTCGGTCCACAACAATCCGTCTATACGATGTGACGTTTTAAGACCGAATACGAGATCGCGAGAAGAGGACGTCACACTTCACATCTTGAGTTTAAGATTTATTAGTACTATTTATAGACATATTACCTTTTTACCACTAGCACGGTAACAAATCATAAGTATACAATCAGGAATCGAGAATTGCACGCCAAATTTTTTTTTTCCACTTAATGTCCCCTGATTTGAACGCACAACATATTAAGTAGGTGGGAGGTTGCGAAATCATTGTAATTAAAGTCACAAGATGTCGAACAAAATAACTCTCCTCGTGATAATATAAGTTTAGGTGCCGTCAAAACGTAAATAAATAAGATAAATAAAGAACTACGAAGTTACAGACATTTCTATTAGAATCTATTTAATAAAATAAGATCTATACTTCAACGTCATATTTCTTTTGTCATGTAATTATTTATCATTCTCATTTTAGTTTACACCTACCTTAAGTATGATGTTCTTGAATGAGTTTAACTCCATTGTCTGGTTTTAAAAAGTAGTGGTAAAAATAAGTCAAGTCGAATCATATTCAAGTTTGGATCACTTATTAGCCAAACGTAATTAAACTCTATTTTTTGAAATATTAAATGAGTATTCAATAATCAAGCGATTTTTTTATCACTCAATAATGTTAAGTCAATGTTTACCAACTCATTTGAACTATTAAATGAATATAAATCGGTGTAATAACACATTTGTCTCTTATATTTTAGAAATTGTTGAATTTTAAGTGAACTATTGAATTATCGTGACCATATTATTAAATTAATATATCTGAATCTTAACCAAACTTGTGCATTTATGTAAACAGGTTGATTTTTTTAATGTTCAAGCTTGGTTTAATTTTTTGTTCAAATTCAGTTCATTCACCTAATTATAAGTGTTTAAGTAAACTTTTTATCGAGGAGTTGTTGCCGAAACATTTGCAGCCCTATTCAAAATAAACGATAAATATAAAATAAATAAAGTGATAAAAGTGTGACAACAGAATATTCCTTGATAAGCAAATATTGTATAATTACGTTACCATAATCGTAATTGCTGCTTATAATCAGCTGCTTATAATCCTAAAAACAGTTGTCGCATAATATGGCTTGTGCTAATTCTTCTTGGCTTGGGATGAAATACCCCTTTTTTTCCTGATGGTATTTAAATGAGGGGGACAATTCTTCCCCACACTCACCTTCCAAGGAGACACCTCGGCAACCCCTTCTTGGGGAGGCTGCAATGTTGGGGCTCAGTTGAGCGCGGCAAACTTCTAAAACCCCCCCTCTACCCTACGAAGAAGGCTCTTTTTGAAAGGGTAGACAAGTGAATGCTCATCGAACTATTCCTTTTTGAAGAAATAATTGATTTTTGTTTCTATATAATTGTTGTGGGTTACTACTATCAAGCAAAATCAGTTTCATATATTAAAGGTTGTTAAGAGAAGGCTACGAGAATTCTGAGAGAAGTATCTGAAAGTGTAACCAAACATATTTGAACTATGAAATGCAGTTTCCCATCCCATCCTCTCCTCATCTTCATTATTCTTGTGCACATCCCTAATTGATCTCCACATTTGTTTCTTTGAAGTTTTATTGTCAAGCTAGGATCCTAGCTCTCAAGGAATTGTGGCAACCTTTTAAAAGGTATGGACTTGAACATTACACTAGATATGAAATTATTTGCAGTAGTGGTGGTGAATAGGATGGTATTTATATGATACTATGTCTAAAGTCGGTGTCATAAGTAATAACTCAGGACTATCTCTATGTACGCCTGTACCAAATGGAGGGGTAGATTTGCAGCCCAAAAAATATGCGACCTAATACGGCTCAACAAGATCTACATAGCTCAGTGAGTGACGGCCCCCCATTCATCAGGAGGCCCAACTCATTCGGACCAACACAACACGTTTGGTTTTCTGGCTCGGGAGTCCGAATAACGGTACCTCCTATGCGCGGGGAAAGTCCAAAGGGCGACCGAGCGTAACCGGCTGCAGGGAGATGAACAACCCCACTCTCGGGGTAAATAGGGATACCCCCTATCTGCTGCTGATCGGCCCTGCTTCCCAGACTCCTCATGGAGATGGGACGAATACCTTGCTACTGAGTGTCTATCCAAGCGAATGTTACACTGTGGATGGCAAGCAGGGAGTTCAGGAGATAAGAGAAGGGCAAAAGTCCTCACCCAAGAGGTAACGCCCCCTAGGCCCTCCCGCTTCCCCTACTCCAAAAAGGGAATGAGCCGCTATATAAACTCAGGAAAACTCTCTGGAAAGGTAAGTCAACTCTAGTCACTTCACTGGTGAGGAGCAGTCTCGTGCCCTTCACCCCCCTTACCTCCTTCTCACACTTGGCTCTTACCATCGTTGACTTAAGCATCGGAGGGTTTTTCCGGAGATCACAACTCTAGGCCCCTTGATCGCTTCTTCCCCATTGTTTGCAGAATTCTCTGTTGAGGTGGCTGCCCCCCGCGATCATCTCAAATTCGACGGTCCACGGCTTAGCATGAGATCTCGCCTCTTCATCTGGCGTCGTCTGTGGGAACTAGAACAAAAAGTCAGTATGGTGCGAAGGAGCAGCAGTAGGAGGGTAACCGGTGACAGGGGGAAGGCGCCAGCAGCGGTGACTGACGTGTGTGCACTATCAAATTTTATGACTGGCCCCCCTCCTCCCAACCAAGTCAACGCCCCACCTCCTCCGCGTTTGGGGGACCAGCCTCCGTAATGGATCCAGTGGCCTTCCAATCCCCCAACGCCAAGCTAGATACCCTCATCGATCTGATGCGGGCCCAAGTGGCCAAGGACGAACGCTCACAGCATTCACGGTCAGCCCCCCCCCCCCTTCTTGAGGCTTCTCGACGAATGGCCGGAGGTCGCTCCATTCTTCAGGAAGGCCGCATCATCCGCAGCACGGCGGGTGAACCTTCCCACTTCCCCCCTCAGGCCGCTGAGCAAGAGACTTCCTCCAACCCTCGTGGGAGGAAAGGTGAAGTGCGGCCACCCACTCCACCGACAAATGCGGCTGGCCTTGGTCTGCGTCGGCACGAAGGCGATCGTGAGCGCACTGGGAACATTTTGGGACCTCCTCGCGCTCATCCGGAGCTCTCCCTCCAACTCCGGGATTTTGAGCGATGGTTTGCCTAGCAAGAGCGGGCACTTTGGGCCCTGCAACAGAGCTCTGCCACCAAGGAAGAGGAGGAGCGATCCCCGTTCTCTTCCGACATCTTGGAGGCCGGACTATCCCCACGGATGTCCCTTCCGGCCTTCAAGTCTTATGATGGTCAAGGCGACCCGACCGACCATTTTGATAGCTTCGATGCCCTCATGACTCTCCAGGGGGCATCTGACACCATTAAGTGTCGAGCCTTTGTCACCGCGTTGGTACAAGGTGCTCATGTATGGTTCCGAGCCCTCACCCCCGGAAGTGTCGCTAGTTTCCAACAGTTTGGATGACTCTTTAAGGAAAGCTTCGCTGGGAACGGCCCCCCTAGGTCAATAGCGTGATTGTTGGCACTAAAGTAAGACCCGGGGGAAAGCGCGAGCCTATGTAAACTGTTTTAAAGCGGAGGTCCTGTGCATCTCCCGCCTTGATGTGACGTTCGGTATCACATCGCTGACTAGAGGGACCCGCGACAAAGGACTCCGACGAGAACTGGTGCTCCATCCTTGTAACGACCCAAGATCCGGATACCGGGAAGGGCCCGATACCATTCGAATCCTGGTCCGCCGCCCACAAGTCGAGAGGGCTCGGAAGGGCTAAAAGGAGTGTGGAGGTACAAAGAAATAGGAAATAAAGTAGGATAATTCAACAATTAACATAAATAAATAACAATTACAACAACAGAGTCCAGTCCAACAGAAAGTACAGTCTAAGGCAGAGAACGTACCCAACGCCGAGTGAACACTCGGCCTGGTAAGCTGGCAACTAAGAACCTCCGCACAGCACCCTCGAACCTTGAGGAGGAACCGCTACACCTGAAAAGCAGGGATGAGCCTCCAAACAAAGGCTCAGTAGGGGTCCTGCGGAACCCCAACCGGAGGTAATGGCGGTAACGGAATGGAAAGCTACAACTATAGCAGGAACAACGAATTGGTGGCCGGTCAAAACTCGGCACTACAGCTACTCCTATTGTACCGGTCAAGCGGAAAGAGGAATCCCGATCTCACCATCGGGAACCGAACCACACTAACACCACCTACCGAGGTAAAACCCACGGCAACCCCACCGTAGAGGCCTGTCTCCTAGGACAAGGCCAACCTGGACACGCTGTCCAAGGTACAACCCCGACCATCTGGTCGCGGGGACCGCACAACAAGACGCAACCTCGGTAAAGCTACTAGCACCCTGGCCACTACCTCGGAAGCACCGGACGGTCCAGAAAATCACGTCTCGCAGACGTAAAATGGAACCCGGACACAGGAGAGTCACGTCTCACGTGACAGGAGTACCTGCCCACCAGAAGCAAGGCCGGATGCTTCCACTGACGACTTAGACCGTGCCTCGGGTGTCCCCCTCGACCCCTGGTGGAACGGGGACACCGTACAAGTAACCACAGAACAAGTGACTAGCTGGGGTCGCGCTCGTCAGCGCTGATCCAACCGCCCCCAACCACGTGTGCACACACAGACCGTGCATCTCTGGTCTGGCCCTCTGACTGGTTTTTCCCTCAGCCGGACTCTGGCTGGTAGATGTGGGGCTTGACGGAAATCAGTCTAAAATCGTCTCTCTGGGGTAGCCTCGCCACCACTCCCTGGTATGACCACTCGCGTGTCGGAAGGCTACGACTAGTGGGGAGTCACTGGTGTGACCACTCTCCGAGGAGAAACTCCGAGAAACACACACGCACCCTACACGAAAGTCACGAAGGACCAAGTGGCACCGAGCCACTGGACTCTGGACAGTCCTCTTGGTGGGGACACCGGGTCCACTACCGGGCCCACTACTCGGAGTTGACGCCGCACCGCCCCAACTGCACCAAGCTTATGGCTCAGAGATCCGACTTCCTGAAGACTCGGCTTATGGCTACGGTAGTATATTGCGTATGTATTTCATTTGTGTGTATTGCGTATACGTATTTGTGTGTATGTATTCATCTTCTAGATATGTGTGTATTTTAATCCCACAAACTCAATAGTGGGTTGGTGTGCTTTGTTTTATTAGGCTAGGACATATGTGTAATTAGGAAAGTTTAAAGGTGTAAGTGTTATAGCTTCCTCCTATATAAAGGGGGCTAAGGGTGTATGAATGATATGAATGAAAGCTTAAGAATTGCAATCACATAAGGGCCATCTCCTTTGTGTTTCCTTCCCTTCCCTCTTTCTCATTTTGTGAGTCTGAGTGTCGCCCGGTGTGGGACCGTCCGGCGTGAGGCCGAGCTGCGCGAGGTAGCAAGTTATCCGTCCTATTTGTGATTCCGAAATTACCGTCGATCTATTTTCACGCCACCGCCGCGTCAAATTTGGTATCAGAGCCCAACAACGGCGTCTCCGTCGACCCGACGTCCCCGTCGTCTCCCTTTCTCTCTCTAAGTTGCTAAAAGTGAAAAAAAAGAAAAAAAGAGAGAAAAATATAGAAAAAAAGATAATAGCTTGCGGTTGATAGAAGCATAAAAAAAAGAAAGGCAAAAAAAGATTTTACCCCCCTCCCGTGTTAATCTCTCCCTTTCTCTCTGTTATTCTCTCTCCCTCTCCGTTTCTCTTTCTCTCTCTCTCTCCAACGAGTCTCTCTTTCTGTCTCTCTCTCTTTCTCTCTCGGTTCTCTATCTCCCTCCCGCATTTCTCTCTCTCTCTCCCTCTCTCTCTCTCTCTGTATCTCTCTCTCCGTTTCTCTCTCTCTCTCTCTCTCTCTCTCTCTGTCCATTTCTATTTCTCTCTTTTGATCAAAAAGGGGGCACGTTGAAATAGAGAAAAAAAAGGGCCACGTTTGTAGCATCGTCGAACGTGCCAGGTTCAAAAGGGGCCGCGGCCGCAACGGGCCATGCCCTCTGCCGTGCGCGCCCGCCTCAGCCACCGCCGTCGCGCCTGTGCATCGGCCGCCTTTGCGCCCGTCCGCCCAAGCCACCCAACCGAGTCGGGCGCCCGCCAGCACGCCCTCGCTCGGTCCTGCGCGTGCCCATCGCGCGCTCACGATCGTGCCCGCGTGGCCGCTCGCCAGCCATGAGCTCGCCTGCGAGGCCGCCTGCCCGGCCGCGGCCGCCCGCGCCCAAGCGCGCCCAGCGCGCATCCGGCCGCGCACGTGCCCGACCACCTGTGCGCACCTGCCGCCTTAGCTAGCTGCCACCCACCCGAGCCCGTTGCCGCCTGCGCCTGCGCGCCCGCGTTGGCCAAGGGGGGGGCGCCGACAACTCTGACTCGCCAGCCCGCGTGATTTGCGTAGCTGAAGAAAAAAAAAGTCTGTTGAATATATATATATATATAATATATATGATATATATATATATTTGAAGTATATATAATCTTATGTATACCTAAATATATATATATATATATATTTATATATTTATATATATATATTCTTATATATATTTATATCTATATTTATCTATTGATTAAGTTAATCATCGTGGCACCTGAAGTCCGCAACGACGGTTTGCCCGGTGCCCGAGTCGCCGGATAGCCAACACACAGACCGTCATTTACGGGACGTGGGTACCTCTGAGTCTCCCTGCGCGGAGAAATTGGACTGATTTATTCTCCTGCGTGGGAAATTTTTAAGTCACGTGGTTTTGTAATAGTTGCAACCTCCCTGCGAGGAGTGAATTTTTTGTAACCAGTGAAGCTTCTTCGACGCCGTGCGGGCACGCACGTCCCCGCTCGCCTTCGCCTCCGGTCGAAGTTAGACTTTTCAGTCTAGCTAGGTACGTGCTCCCCTTGCTTCCTTATTTAGTATCCTTTTAAATTGCCGCGCGACGAAGTGAGCGAGAGCCCTATCCATGCATCCAATCTTCTGAGTGCGTCGTTGTGGACGACGAGAGAGAGCTTGCTTGCACCCATCCTTAGGCCCTAGACTGTCGCATTAGGGCCCCCTAATTATCAGGAGGTAGTTCCACAACTATTTCACCTACAGGCGAGCAACTCTCCTTGACCAGTCCCTTCAAGTTGACCCTTTGCCTATTAGCCAACAAAATTCGGGTCTATAGCTTGCTAATTTTCGGTCCAAGGATTACATCATTTAGGTCCGAGGTCATGCATGCTACGTTGGTTTAGGAATTAATCCGGCCGTCTAGAGCACCCTTCAACTCTACAATCTCACATGGATCAGAAGAGCGTGAGTGCTATGTTGGCTCAACTCGAGCATAATCTTCTGACCCATTTTGAAGAATCCATAGGCCAACTACGAGCAGAGCTAGATGAGAGGATCCGAGCCTTAGAGGAATGACTGAAGGGAGAGGAAGGACGAGTGAATGGCCACGGTGATCTCGTAGCCAATCCTAGGGAGGAGAGAGAGCAAGTCCGCCTGAATCAGGCTCCCCAAGGTAGAGAGCAAGAGGCCCGCGCGCCTCGAGAGAGAGATCACGACGATGAGGATATCATCCTACGGAACGTCAAGATTGACGCTCCGAGTTTTAATGGGTCCCTCAACCCCGCTACATACCTTGATTGGGAGACCGGGATGGACCAATATTTTGATTGGCATCGCCGCATGACCCCTGCTACAAGGGTGAGGTTTGCCAAAATGAAACTCCTAGGTTAAGCCAAAACTTACTGGTGTAACGTTGAGAATCTCCTCGCAAGGAGACGATAGGAGCCTATAAGCACATGGGAAGAAATGAAGGAGAAATTAAGGGAGAAGTATCTGCCACCCTCCTACCATCAGCGTCTTTTAGACCAATGGCAGAAACTCACCCAAGATGGAAAATCTATGGACGAGTACATCGCCAAATTTGATGACTTCTTCCTTCGGAGTCGAGTCATGGAGGATGCCTCCGTCACCCTCTCACGGTTTAGGGCTGGCTTACACGAGAGCATACCGCGGGAGCTGTTCATACGGGAAGTTAATACTCTCGAGCATGCCTATCAGGTTGCTCGGGACGTCGAGCGGTTTCAAAAGGTGGTCCCACCTCGGGTCCCCACCTACCGCCAACCCGAGTGCCGAAACCCCATGATCCGCTACTCTGAGAGGCCTGGCCCCTCCACTTCCTATGTCCCTACTGCTACCCCACTCCGGGTCATTGCCCCTACGGCTCCTTTCCCACGGAACCCCTTACCTGCACTCGCTGATGTACCCAGGCTGGAGTACACTCTGTCAACTGATAGGAGAGATGACAAGGGAAAGGGAGTCATCCCTAGCACCTCCCAACCAGTCCCTGTCTCGAGAGTTCGTTGCTTTAGGTGCCATAACCTATGGCATATTGCCTCCAACTATCCCACCCGATCCTTAGTCATCACCGACCCCCAGCCTGTGGAGTTCTCACCTCAGGAAGGAGAAGCCATTGAGAGGTATGAGGCCGATCCTGATCTCATCGTCCAGTTTGAGGAAATGGATGCAGGTTATGATGGAACGCATGTCGAGTACATGCAAGTGGGAGATATTATTGAGAGTTCAAATCAGGGAAGACTAAGTGTAGTTCGCTGCATCCTAACACACCCATAAGAGGACGACTGGCGTCGAACCTCCATCTTCCAAATATACATTATGGTAAAATCTCAACCCTACAAGGTGATTTTTGATAATGGGAGCTGTATCAATGCAGTCTTGTCAGACTTTGTCTCCCGTCTAGGTCTACCTACCCATCCTCATCCGAGGCCATATAACGTGGCTTGGGTTGACGACACGTCTATCCCAATCACTACTACATGTGTCATTCCCATCCAATTCCAGTCATACCAAGGATAAATCTTATGCGATGTAGTGCCAATGAAGGTCAATAGCATCATCCTAGGACGACCGTGGATCTATGACGTGGACCTTACTACATTCGATCGGTCTAATCAGTGTTCCTTCTCACACAATGGGAAGAAGATACAGCTGTACCCGGCACCCCCAAAGGTGACCCCGGGAAAGAGTTCCTCCACCATCCCTATTGGAACCCCCAAGATTCAAGAGAGTCCTCGAACTCCCACCGAAGGGAGACTTCTCATTCCCTCTCCTCCTGCACCTATCACACCCGTTCTTAAGGCCCCTAAGGTTGGTTATGACCCGGTTAGGCGCCTTAACTTCATAGGTGTACGTGAGCTGAATAAGGAGGTTGCCGAAGGTTCCCCGGTATGGGTTGTTGTTGTCACCATCACCCCCGAGGAGTCCCGAGTCTCTGTCCCTCCTGAAGTTCAGGCAATCCTGCAGGACTTCCAAGACATCTTCCCTGAGGACTTACCCTCACAACTCCCTCCCATGTGTGATGTACAACATGCCATTGATCTTGTCCCTGGGTCCACCCTACCCAACCTTCCCCATTACCGATTGAACCCAAAGGAGCATGCTGAGCTCCA
Source organism: Amorphophallus konjac (assembly GCA_022559845.1). Classification (NCBI taxonomy): domain Eukaryota; kingdom Viridiplantae; phylum Streptophyta; class Magnoliopsida; order Alismatales; family Araceae; genus Amorphophallus; species Amorphophallus konjac. The sequence goes on along the minus strand of JAHNEJ010000647.1, from coordinate 40,082 downwards.
AAGGATTATCGAGGACCTTATCCAAAAGGGTTTCCTCAGGGTGAGCAAGAGTCCATGTGCTATCCCTGCCTTGCTCACACCCAATAAGGATGGCACCTGGCGGATGTGTGTTGACAGCTGCGCCATCAATAAGATCACTGTCAAGTATAGGTTTCACATTCCCCGTCTTGATGACATGCTTAACATGATGAGTGGAACCACCATCTTTTCCAAAATTGACTTGAAAAGTGGTTACCACCAGGTCCGGATTCGACCGAGAGATGAGTGGAAGACAGTCTTCAAAATAAAATAAAGTCTTTATGAGTGGCTTGTCATGCCGTTTGGGCTACCAACGCCCCCAGCACTTTCATGAGGCTTATGACAGAAGCCCTTCGTCCTCTCATTGGTCGCTTTGTTGTCGTCTACTTTGACGATATTCTCATCTATAGCCACAACCCTCAGGACCACATCCAACATCTGAGGAAAGTCTGTGAGACTTTGAGGAGAGAGACCATGTATGTCAATCTCAAGAAATGTGAATTTATGATAGACCAGGTCGCTTTCCTCGGGTTTGTGGTTTCTAGCCAAGGAGTGTATGTGGACCAATCCAAGGTCCAAGCCTTAGTAGACTGGCATGAGCCCCAGAACGTCCACGACGTTCGTAGTTTCCATGGGCTAGCCACCTTCTACAGACGCTTCATTCAGGATTTTAGCACCATTATGGCACCCATTACGGATTGTATCTGTAAGGGAAATTTTGAGTGGACTAAAGCCACCTCCCAGACTTTTCATGCCATAAAGGAGCTCATGACCAAAGCCCCTGTCCTCCGCCTGCCAGACTTTTCCAAAGTCTTCGAGATATCCTGTGATGCATCCGGCATAGGAATAGGAGGAATGCTCAGCCAGGAAAGTCACCATGTGGCTTACTTCAATGAGAAGCTTTCTGATGCAAACCTTCGCTATTCCACCTACGATAAGGAATTTTATGCTGTGGTCCAAGCCCTCAAACACTGGAGACACTATCTCTTACCACAAGAGTTTGTCTTATACTCTGACCATGAGGCTTTGAAATTTCTTAGCTCACAGAAGGGCTTGAACCCGAGGCATGGTCGGTGGGTAGAATTCCTCCAGTCTTTCACATTTATCCTAAAACACAAGGCTGGAAAGGAAAATAAGGTGGACGACGCCTTGAGTCGACGGGTCTCCCTTCTTTCCACTATTCGGGTAAAGGTCACCGGCTATGACCGCATGAAGGAACTTTATGGAGAGTGTCCTAATTTTGGCCCTGCCTACTCTGCTCTGTCTGCTGGACCCTCGATAGCCTTTTCGGACTATCTACTCCAGGATGGTTTTCTATTTCGAGGGCAGCAACTATGTGTCCCGAGAACTTCTGTTCGGGACTTCCTGATTTGAGAAATACATGCTGGAGGTCATACTGGTCACTTTGACCGCAACAAGATCATCCATTCTGTGGAGGAGCACTTCTATTGGCCTGGCCTGAAGAGATATGTGGCCAAGATTGTAACTCAGTGTAGGACATGCACAATGGCCAAACAGGTCAAACAGAACACTGGTCTCTACACTCCTCTCCCCGTTCCTGATCGACCATGGGTTGATGTGAGCATGGATTTTATCCTTGGTTTACCTCACACTGCTCACAAGCATGATTCCATCTTTGTTGTCGTTGATAGGTTCTCTAAGATGGCCCACTTCATTGCATGTTCTAAAACATCTGATGCATCTAGAGTAGCCCATTTATTCTTTGATGAAGTCGTGCGTCTGCATGGTCTCCCCCAAACCATCGTGTCTGACCGAGATGTCCGGTTCACTAGTTACTTCTGGAAGACACTTTGGCACCTAGTTGGCACCAAACTCAAATTCTCCACTACCTATCACCCACAAATTGATGGGAAAACAGAGGTCATCAATAGGAGTTTAGGAAACCTTTTGAGGTGCCTTGTAGGGGAACATTCTGGCACTTGGGATCTTCTCTTGCCTAGAGCCGAATTTGCATACAACAGTTCGGTCAATCGGTCTATAGGTATGAGTCCATTTGAGGTCGTGCATGGATACAAACCTAGGACACCTGTGGATCTCATTCCCCTTCCCCTCGAGTCTAGAGTGTCCAAGTCAACTGAGGAGTTTGCACAGCATGTCAAGAGTATGCACGAGTCGATTAGCAAGCAAATCAACCTCAGTAATGAGACTTATAAAAAATTGGCTGATTCGCATAGGCGTCACTATGAATTTCAAGAAGGTGACTTGGTTATGGTACGGGTCCGGCCCGAACGACTCCTCTCGGGAGCCGTTAAAAAGTTGTAAGCCCGTAGTGATGGTCCCTTCCCTATCCTGCGAAAGATTGGCTCCAATGCTTATGTTGTGGACTTACCTCCCGAATATAGGATTAGCTCGACTTTTAATGTGACAGACCTAGTGGCCTACAAGGAACCCACAGCGATTCCTAGTGACCCTTTTGAGCCTTCTCCTCCCATTGAGAGTGAGCCCACCTATGTGCGTCCCACCGCCTCGAGAGCACCACGCGAGCACATTGAGAGGATACTGGATGAGCAGGTGACAACTATACGGAGCCGGGTGTACCAACGCTACCTTGTCTGCTGGCGGGACCGTCCACCTTCTGATGATTCCTGGATCAGCCGGGAAGATCTCCAGCGCCTCGATCCAGATCTGCTGGAGCACTACCAGAGCAGTGTCCCCCTTACTCGACAGAGTCGAGTTCCAGCTGTCCCGGGAGGGTTGGTGGGGACATCGGGTCCACTACTAGACCCACTACTCAGAGCCGACGCCGCACCGCCCCGACTACACCGAGCTTATGGCTCGGAGATCCGACTTCCTGAAGACTCGGCTTGTGGCTACGGTAGTATATTGCGTATGTATTTTATTTGTGTGTATTACGTATACGTATTTGTGTGTATGTATTCGTCTTCTAGACATGTGTGTATTTTAATCCCACAAACTCAATAGTGGGTTGGTGGGCTTTATTTTATTAGGCTAGGACATATGTGCAATTAGAAAAGTTTAAAGGTGTAAGTGTTATAGCCTCCTTCTATATAAAGGGGGCTAAGGGTGTATGAATGATATGAATGAAAGCTTAAGAATTGAAATCACGTAAGGGCCATCCCCTCTGTGTTTCCTTCCCTTCCCTCTTTCTCATTTTGTGAGCCTGAGTGTCGCCCGGTGTGAGACCGCCCGGCGTGAGGCCGAGCTGCGCGAGGTAGCAAGTTATCCGTCATGTTCGTAATTTCGGAATTACCGTCGATCCATTTCCATGTCGCCGCTGCGTCACCTCTAGACTCACTAAATCCAACGGTCCTTGAGTCACAAGACTCGGGGTCAAGACCGTCGTACGCAACGACACAATGTCGCTAATCTAGTCTGATCCCTAGGTCTAAAACCACGGTGGCACCGAGCACCGAGGCAGCTCACGAGCCGTCGAGACCATCCCCTCAAAAAGGGAACTCAAGAGACCTCCAGCCCCAGGCTGGGTGACTGGACTCACAGTCCAAGGCCACACACATGGCCCACCAGGAAAACACAGAAGCACGATTCCCGAGGCAACTCACAAGTCGTCACGCCGATTCCCATCCCAGGGAAAAGCGGGAAACCTCTAGCCCCAGGCTAAATGACTGGACTCGCAGTCCAAGGCCATACACTTGGCCCACTCGGGAATCATCTTCCAAGTAAACCCACGACATGCGGGGGAAACCCCACCACGCTCACACTGATACACGGTGACTCGATCAAGCGTGACACAAAGCCCGGAACACACACACCTACAGGTGCATTAATCATATCGAGGTAACAGGGCACCTCCCGACATCCCAGAAACACGGTCGCGGAACTCACAGGATGTCCGGGACACTTTACGAGACCGAAGGTCGACCATTGGGTCACAACCGGGTCGACCGGATACCAACACAATGCGAGCACGAAAATTCTCCTAGCGGTCTAACGCTAGACCGCCACGAAGGGCTAGTGGTCTACCGCCAGACTGCTAAGCAGACTGGAAATCACGGAACCCTGGCAGTCTACCCGTGGACCGCGAACAATGGCTAGCGGTCTACCTCTAGACCGCCAAACCCTCAGAACACACGAAACTCAAGCGGTCCTAGCGGTCTAACCCTGGACCGCCAAGGACCCTGGTGGTCTATCGCGTGGCCGCCAGCCTTGAACCAACACAGGGAGACCCCTAGCGGTCTACCCTTGGTCCGCAAGGCGCCTCTAGCGGTCTCTGGAATGACCGCTAAGGCGTCCTGAACCCGAAACGGCAAAAATCGGCGGGAAACCCATTCCACGCCCCAATCATCCCCGGGTGATAGGGAAACAAAGGGGAAACCCTTCCCCAAGCCCCTAGGCATTCAATGATGCCCTCAAACCACCAAAGATTGCGATAAAACTCTAGATCGGGCTCACACCCTAAAATCATGGATTTCCCCAAAAAACGGCAATAAACGCACGCTTGGCTCGCCACGGGGCTACCAAATCTGTGGGAAATGAAATACACGAGCTAGGGATCCATCTCCCTACCTCCACCAAAGATTCGACGCGCCGTGGACGCCGATCCACGAAGAAATGCCTCACGAAATCTCGCCAGCTCACGATCCCCACGAACTGCCTCTACCATCGTGATCCTCGCCCCGTGCCCGTCGCTCCACGCCCCACGAGCCACACCACCCCGCCCTCGTCTGCCTCCGTCGGCCGCCCGGAGTGAGAGGGGGAGAGGAGAGAACGTGAGAGAAGAGAGAGGGAGGGAAGAGAGAAATGAGAGATGGGGAGAGAGAAAAGGGAGGTTAATATATATAGAAAAACTTGAAAATTATGAAAAATTACCTCCGCGATCCTCGGGAGGAGCACAACGTGCCGGTACTATCCCGGAGTCGGAGAACGCCACGGTTCGCCCTACATAGAGTTTCGAAGGCGCATCAGGGAAAAACACATGTAAAACATAAAATACACTCCGAGACCCACAAAAATGATTCAAAAAATATCTGAAAAATCCGGGGCATTACAATCCTCCCGCCACCCTTGCCGACTTAATGACCTTAGCATTGCGCCATGCAGAATGCGAAGAGGTCCTCACTGCCTGCCGTGACCCCTCCAGCCAGCGGAAGGAGGGGGAGAGAAAAAGGTCGGTCGAGCAAGCCTCCAGCCAGGGGAAGAGGAGGAATTGCGAGGGCAACCGCAAGGAGCCTCCAAGGAGGTTCGAGCGGTACACCCACTGACTACTCCCATTTATGAGATCTATCGAGAGATCAGAGACTCCGGTCTCCTCCACCGGCCCGAACCCATGAGGGCCGACCCCCTCCGACGTAATCGACGCAATCGACGCAAGCATTGCCAATTCCATGATGACCACGGCCATCATACGGGTGACTGTCAACAGCTAAAAGATGAGATTGAAACTCTCATCCGCCGTGGGCACCTAGCCCAGTACGTGGCCTAGCGTCGGGACATCCCGCCAGGCCCCATGGAGGAAATTGACAATTACCCCCGAGGAATTCACATCAATGTTATTTCAGGAGGCTTGGCTTCCCGGGGAGATAGCAACCGAGGGAGAAAACGTCATGCCGAGCGAGCCAGCCGAGCCGTCAAAGCTACTAGACCCGCATCCCTAACACATGGACAAGAGGCCCTGGTTTTCTCCGATCAAGATTTGGAAGGGGTGGTCACCTCACATGACGACGCCCTAGTTATCTCGACAACCATCAACCATTGTAACGTAGATAGGGTACTGGTTGACAGTGGCAGTGCGCCTGACGTTTTGTCTTATGAATGTTTCTTAAAGATGGGTGAAAATCCATCAAAGCTGCGTCCAGTCCGAACCCCTCCTTGTGGGTTCAATGGTCAAGCATCCTACCTTGAGAGAGCCCTAAGCCTGCCTGTCACCCTCGGGACCCCCCCTAAAGCTGTGACTTTTGTGGCGAACTTCATAGTGGTTAAAGGGAAAACGGCTTGTAATGCTATATTTGGCCGAGGAATCATCGGTCATATAAAGGTTGTGTCGTCATCCTACCACCAGAAAATGAAATTCCCCACTAAATTCAGCATGGGTGAGGTCTGAGGCAGCCAGGCAATAGCTAGAAGGTGCTATGTGATCTCGGTGGATAATAAACCCCCCGAAGACTCAATCCAGGGCTCCGGTATCATCGAGGAAAAGAAGGGGGCAGACAACCCCGGAGGGAATCTACTGCCAATCTTCCCCGAAGATGATCCGTCCCTCAAAGTCAAGATTGGGGCGGATTTGTCACCTAAAGCTCAAGCTCAATATAAGAAATTCCTTTTCCAGTACATTGATATCTTTGCCTGGTCGGACGATGATCTCCCGAGAATCCCCGAGGAAACTGTGATGCACCGTCTCAACTTCGATCCTACTGTGACGCCCATTCAACAGCGTAAAAGGAGACACGCCCTGACAAAGCAGGAGATCATAAAAGAGTAGGTCAACAGGGGAAAGAAAATTGGGCTATTCCGTCCTGTCTTTTACCCGACTTGGCTGGCCAATGTCGTCCTGGTGCCTAAAGCTTTGGGCAAATGGCGAATGTGTGTTGACTTCACTGACCTCAACAAGGCCACCCCGAAGGATTGTTATCCTCTACCGAGTATCGACCAGCTGGTCGATTCCACTTCGGGTAATGAACTTCTCAGCTTCCTCGACGCTTATTCCGGCTATCACCAAATAAGGATGTACCTTGAGGACGTTGAGAAAACGGCGTTCATCACCGATTCTGGCATATACTACTACACCCAGATGCCCTTCAAGTTGAAGAATGCTGGAGCAACTTATTAGAGGCTAGTCAACCAAATCTTCGAGAGCCAGCTCAGCTAAAACGTCGAAGCTTACGTCGATGACATGCTCGTCAAGTCACCATAAGTTGAGGATGATTTCTCCGACCTAACCGAGACCTTTCAGACCCTTCGAAGGTACAACATAAAACTCAACCTATCAAAGTGCACCTTCGGAGTCAAATCTGGAAAGTTATTGGGGTTTTTTGTAACCCAGGGTGGGATTGAGGCAAATCCTGAGAAGATCCAAGCCATCATAGACATGCGACAACCAACAAGCATTAAGGAGGTCCAGCGTTTGACGGGGAGGCTCGCTACGTTGAACCGCTTCATGTCCCCCACTGCATAGCGATGTCTGCCTTTCTTCAAGCTGTTGAAAAGGCCGAAGATAGCTGCCCCTAACTTCACCTAGGATGAGGAATGTGAAAAGGCCTTCATAGAGCTAAAGTAATTTCTGACTACTCTGCTAATACTCTCGAAGCCCATTCCAGGCGAAACCTTGTATCTATATCTCTCAGCAACTCCCTCTATTGTTAGCTCGGTGTTGGTCCGAGATGTCCGAGGGACTCAGAGGCCGATATATTACGTCAGCAAGGTGCTCCTCGATGCCAAGAAAAGGTACCCCGCAACCGAGAAACGTGTGCTAGCGTTGGTAACCTCGGCAAAGCGCCTTTAGCCCTACTTTCAAGGGCATAGCATTGTGGTTCTCATTAGCGAACCCTTGAAGAAGATTTTAACTCACCCGGAGGCATCAGGGCGCCTCGTCATGGGCAGTCATGCTTAAGGCGTACGATATTTCCTTTCGCCCTCGCACCGCCATCAAAGGACAAGCACTCCCGGACTTCATCGCGGAAAACATTGCTCCTATTGATGAAATCCCCCCACCTGCGGCTGGCCTAGTCTGGGGACTTTTCGTTGATGGGTCCTCAAGCTCGACCGATAGCGGGGCGGGAGTTCTCCTCAGCTCCCCAGAGGGGATCGAATTGCAGTACGCCTTAACGTTTCAGTTCGCGGCATCCAACAATGCCTCCAAGTACGAGGCCCTGATCTAGGGGGCTCGGATGGCGAAGCGCCTGGGAGCCGAGCGGGTCAAGATCTATACCGACTCACAACTGGTGGCCAGCCAGATCAGCGAGGAGTATGAAGCTCGGGAGTCGCTAATGGTTAAGTACCTTCAATTGGTAAAGGAGATAGCCCGGTCATTTGAGAGCTTCCATGTGATCCAAATCGCTCAAGAGGACAACTCCCGAGCGGATGCACTCTCTCTCCTTGCCACCTCCACCAGCTAGTATGGGACCCAATCAATCTTCCTCGAAGAGCTAGAGCACCCCAGCGTGGATCTCGAGCTCGTGGCCGCTATTAGTGCATCACTCGGCGATTGGAGGATGCCCTATATATCATGGCTGACCGATGGACAAGAGCCCCCCGACCCACGAGAAGCCTGGCGACTCAAATATCAAGCGTGTTCATTTGTTCTACTTGATGGACTACTTTATCGATGGTCTTTTGTCGGACCCCTCCTCAAGTGTCTCGCCTCTCAAGAAGCTAGGCGGGAAGTCGAGGAGGTTCATGAAGGGATCTAAGGTGCCCACCAAGGAGGAAGGTCGGTTGCAAGAATTCTACTACGGCAAGGATATTGGTGGCTAACCTTGCAGCGTGATTGCGCGACCTACGTTCAGGGGTGTGAGTGCTGCCAGCAGTTCGACCATTTGATTCACCAACCGGCCTCAGCACTTGTACTGCTCACCAAGCCGTACCCCTTCGCTAGGTGGGGAATTGATATCTCGGGTCCATTTCTCGTCGCCCAGGCCCAGAAGAAGTTCATCATCATCGCCATTGACTATTTCTCCAAATGGGTCGAGGCCGAGGCATCCGCAAAGATAACAGAAGGCGTAGTATGGAGTTTTATGTGGCGGTCTATCATATGTCGCTTTGGCATCCCCCAAGAGATAGTAAGCGATAACGGTCGACGGTTTAACAGTGCTTATTTTCGGAATAAGTGTGCCGATCTACATATTCACAATCACTTCACTTTGATGGCCCACCCGCAGGCTAACGGTTTGGTCGAAAATGTTAATAAGACTATCCTTAAATGCATAAAGACCAGACTCGACAAGGCCAAGGGTAATTGGCTGGAGGAACTGCCTAGCGTACTATGGGCGTACCGCACCACACCAAGGGCCTCAAAAGGGAAACCCCTTTCCACTTGGTTTACGGTATTGAAGCAGTCATTCCGTTAGAAATCAGTTGCCCATCTCTCCGAGTGGCCAACTTCCAGCCCGGGCCTAACGACCAAAAGCTGTGGGAGAATCTTGAGCTAACTGAATAGCTACGCGAAGCCACCAGAATCCGGGCAATGGAGTATCAGCGGCGTATGGCCCGTTACTACAACGCCCAGGTTCGAGATCGACAATTCCTCTCGGGAGACTTAGTCCTGAGGAAGGCCGAGGCCTCAAGACCACTAGAAGCGGCTGGGAAGCTGGCCCTTAACTGGGAAGGCCCCTACCGAGTGGGAGCTGATGGTTCGTCAAACCTCTTCATTCCACTAGCATATGTGTCAGCCGCGTCCTCATATTCTTCGTCCCCTTCTTCAATAGGGTATTCTTCATCTGTGAGCTCATAAACTCCATATCCCTCATCAATTGTGCAATCCTCCTCACATTCTAACTCCGGCAGATGAATGGGATTTTCTAGCAGCCGAGGAATGGCTAGAAAGGCTCGACACCTATTGGCTAAATCTAGAAGAAATCGACGAGGAATCTCCCTGCCCTTGGATTTTCTTCTAGGTACTACCCTTGACTCGCTATTCCTAACATGACTGACTTGTTCTACAGATGAAGAAGAAGTTGAAGAATGTACAAGAAAAGACCCCTCAATGGAGGGGTAAAGAAGGTCGCTCAAGGGACCTTGAATGAATGGCCCGTAGGTCGGGGCGCACTCGTGGGAGATGTAGGAGGTCTCCTCAAAGGAAATGCACTGTTGAGGAGTTTGAAAATTGATGTTTTTTTATTTTCATTTTCAATTACAAAACAATTGAAAGAACTTAGGGAATGAGAGGATGGGACTATAGCTAAGGGGTTGCAGGGCTCATTGAGCATATCATGGTTGAAAATTCGGCACGGGCTGAGAAACCCGCGCAAGAATGTGAGCAGAGAAGGGGACCTGGGAATATCATCAGACAAACGTCTGGCCTAGGAAAGATTCAACAGCAACGGCTGAGGAGAATGATTAGATAGAATGACGGAAAGCGATCCGTCAATGGCAACATCCTCTTGGCGAGGAAAACTTGGAGTTTTGATAATGTCAACGACACCTTTTGGCACCTCGGAGATCAAAAGTAGCCCCTCCAAGTCCGGAGGCGAGAACATCTGCTGTAGCGCAATGGAAATATCATGTATATCAAACCACTTGTTCCACTCGCAGTTCGGGTCATCGTGCTTCCCCTTCTTTGTAGCTCTCGAGCAACTTTCAGCTAAGTAGGCAACCTGTAATTTTCCCCGTGATTCTTGCGGGTGATCCCCTAACTGTATAACCGGACCCTTTCTGAAATGAGAGTACAAGGTCCATGTAAGAGGTTCCTCATATGCTTCAAGTGGCCCTTCAAAGCCTAGGCCGGCTCTAAGGGTTAACTTTGTCTTCTTTGGCAGCATCAGTCTCCCTTGTAACTGTGCACCCAAGCCTTTGCCCTGTTGATAGACAATATTTCTCATGATCTCTCATCCCTTAGATTGAGAAGGGTGACATGACTTTGATGCCTGAAACGGCTTTTGTGTTAAAGGGGCGCGACGAGGGTCACACATATCTAGCAGTGAAAGAATTGGCCGGTGAGTCGGCCAAACAGAAGGCAAAGAGGTATTAATAGCATCCACTGTAGAAAAGATGGGCATGCTATTTACCTTGATAATCCAAGTCTTGAATGGAAACTTTAAGCACTGATGATTGGTGGAAGGCACAGCATTCATAACTTCAATGTAAGGGCGGCCTAGTATGGCCTTGAATGTGGGATCCATATCAAGGATATGGAATTCCGCAAAGACTGATGTAGGTCCCAATTCTACATTCAAGATGACCATCCCCATTGGTGGCTTTTTGCTATTGTCATAGGCCGTAACCGTGATTGATGAAGGCCTTATCTGTTCCGTGTCAACCCCACATAATTGGAGGGTGCTCATAGAGATCATGTTTATAGACGCACCAGTGTCCACCAAACATGGGTCTATAGACGTCCCATTGATCTTTACTGCAATACACAAAGTATATTTTCGAGCCTCCTTGGGGGCAAGCTCATGGTGGTGAAATATAATAGCCGGTTGTGTATCAGTCGGCGTCAATACCGACGAGATCTTCTCCACTGGGAGATCCTCATTTACCATAACCTTCTGAAGATACTCCATCAAGGCGTCCTGATGGGTTTTCGACATCTTGATTAGCTCGAGAATGGAGATCCAAGCTGGTGTTTTATCCAAGTGTTTCAACATGTCATATTGTGTCCCGGGGATAGACTCCTCTGGCTGTTCTTTGGTGTCTTTCTCTGGCTGAGACTACTCGGGGACCTGACTGTTTTAGGGAAAAATCCGATGGAACATCCTTCCACTACGGAGCACCATGGCTTGTGGGGTTGGTGGCACCTTTATGAGGTTAGGTATGGGGTTTAGCAGGGGCTCGAGGGGTATTTGATGTGACATGACCTCGGACTTAGGCAAGCAAGCACAATTAAGCATTCAAATGGGCCTTAAGGGCCACCGCTCTCCCGTCGCACTCTATACCCGGAGTGACTTGGCGATGCCAAGTGTGAGGTATGGGAAAGGGCCCTTGCTGGTAGAGGGCCAGCAAGGCCAAGGTTTGGATGCCCAATTCAATTGGGGCCGACAAAGTGCACAAGGGCACCGGTTCACACTATCCCACGGCGATCACTCTTAAGTCATGGACTTGAGGATCGGGCGCTCCCTCGCAAATTCAGCGGCACATGAAGTAAATATTGAAAGAGCAACACTAATGAGCTAAGATCAGGCACTTACTCGACCGGTTTGAAGAAACCGGTCCCGGTCGGAGACGAGGGCGAGCGGGGAGGCGGTGGTTCCCCACACGCCGCGGCGGTGAAGCTTGACCTGCTCAAACCATGTACAAAACTACGCCTCTCACAGGAGGGGGATCTTGGGGTGGGGGTTAATGTGAATACAACAATACTACCTCCCGCAGGGAGGGGCCTTCAGCCGGCCAAGCGGGGTGGGGAAAGTAAGGTAAAGAACGACGATTAAGCGAGGTTGCCGAATCTGCCGGTTGTCTACGAACAGGGACAGTGTGTTGGTGTGGTTGCTGTAGATCCTTCTCACGAATTTTTCCGATGGCGAGACCGGCGGCAAAAGCTTCGTAACAGGGACAGGAACGCTTCAGATTTTCTTAAATTTCTTCTGAGACCGTTGTTGACTGGGGCAGAGGTTGGAACAGGACATCAGGTTTTCTGACTCGCAGTTGCAGACTTCTGGCAGCAGGTTGCAGAGGACGCCACGCACCCTCCCGAACTCCGATCAGCACGAAACTGGCGGCGACGTCTTCGTGGTCGAAGTAGCTTTCAGCCAGAGGTGACGGGGCTGCAATCAGAGGTCGAGGGCAGTCGGTGTACCCTAAAGAGTGGGCACTGGTCGGAGCAGACTGCAGGAGACAAGACTGGAGAGCTCGGGGGAGAAAATTTGTAACTCCTTCCTCCGGCAGCCGAATGAGGTTCCGTTTCTTGATCCTGAACGAAGACTGGAGGAGGAAGATATTTGTAGAAGAGCTTCGGGGCTGGTTCGTCCAAGGTTTGTCGTGGCCGAGCTTTTAGTCCGGTTCAGATCCTCAGCCGGAGCAGAACTGCGCGGTCGGGGAAGAACGGACCTCCACAGCAGCACCGATCTCCGATGGGGATGAGACCTCGATCGTTGCGAAGAGGACAGGTAGCCGCTTCCGTGGATGCCTCTTGGGTCTTCAAACTCGTCGGGAGGAAGCCGTGGTCGCCGCTGTAAGATGGTACACTTCTGCAGGTTGTCAGCTGAAACGGTAGGTTGAAGATGATGGGGGGGAAATGGGGTATATGGGAGAGGAAATGGGGGTGGATGAGTGTGGGGAAAGCCCGGGCTGTGAGGGGGTCTAGGATGGGGTGTTTCAAGGTGAGGGAGGGATAGAATGGGAGCTGGAAGGGGGTGTTTTCTGTGGGTGAGAGAGGAGCTACGAATTTGGGGCTTGGAGGGAGAGGGGGGAAGGTGAGGGGGAACAAGTGGGTGGAGGGAGTGTGAATTTCAAATTTGAAATGGCCTTGGAAGGTGGGTGATTATGTGGGGAAGTGGAGAGTTTGTATTGGAATGGGGTAGATTTGGTGGGAAGGTGGAGAAAGGTGTTGGAATGGGGAAGATGCCACCTAGGGACTATGGGAGTGGAGTAATGGCAACTTGGGGAAGTGGAGGGGTATTAAATGAGGTGGGTAGCTAGTGGAGGTGGTTGGGAGGGGAGGAGAGAGAAGAAAATTCGAAATTGGGGTTGGAGGAGAGAGAAAGAGGGGTGAAATAGAGAGATTAAGAGGAGAATGGGTGGGGAATCTCTCCCCTAGGGTCTCTCACCCAAAAACTAGAGGAATCACTCCAATTTGAACTCAAATGGCAAGTTTAACTCATTCATTCATTCATTCATTCATTCATTCATTGACTTCAAATGGGGGAAATGGGGTCCTATATATAGGAAACCCACATTTCTACAAAAGTCCATGACAAAAGACTCAATAGCAAATAACCGAAGGTGGAAGGGGTGCACATGGGCCTAGTCCAATGAATTGGGCCCAATTAGCACATTACATCATCTAATGACACACAATCTTAGGAAAATAAATGCAAGACCTAGGGAAATGACTCAAATAAAATGAAAATACATCAAAATGACTCAAAGGAAAGCTACAAAATGGATAAGGGGCCTTAATAGAGTGAGGCCAAAACTCAACCAGCTCCCGAGTGTGAAGAAGTGGACCCGAGCCAAAGGGAATCGTGGGTGATGCCTCCATCAAATCCCCTGGGCCGCGAAGAGCTCGACTCCGTCGAGTAAGGGTCCATCCGGCTAAGGTACCGCTCGAGGAGGTCCGGATCCAACCGCTGGAGGTCCTCCCGACTCACCCATGAGTCTTCCGAAGGAGGCCGATCCTTCCACCTGACGAGATAGCGCTCATATACCTTGCTCCGGGTGGTAGTGACCTGCTCATCCAATATTCGTTCAATGCGTTCGCGCTGAGCTCTCTTGGCTAGTGGACTCTCCTCACGGGTGGGTGCTCTCTCAAAGGAAGAAGTAGGCTCAATCTCCTCACTAGGTACCACCGTGGGGCCCTTGTATGGCACTAAGTCGGCGACATTGAATGTTGGACTTACCCCATAGTCCTCAGGGAGATCTAACCAATAAGCATTTGCATCAATGCGCCTCAAAACCTGGAAGGGACCAGTCCCACGTGGCCTCAACTTGGAGTTGGCTCCTGGGGAGAGCCTCTCCGTCCTTACCATCACAAAGTCACCCTCTTGGAACTCTAAGTGACGCCGGTGAGAGTCAGCCAACCTTTTATAAGCCTCATTTTTTATGCTAATGTGCTTGCGGATTTCCTCATGCAATTTTGTGAGTGCTGACCTTCTAGTGGTTATGGGTGGACCTGGACAACCATATATAGACCATTTATGCCATGATGCCATATGGACCTTGATGAGCCTTGGTGGGCCGGGGCAACCATATGTGGACTTATCATGCAATGTTGTCATGTAGACTTTGGTGGGCTTAGGTGGACCGGGGCAACCATATGTGAATCTATCATGCAAAGTGGTGATGCATGTCGGGGGACCCGGACATCCGTAGATGCCTTTGATATGCTTAAGACCCATGATGAATGAAGGTGGACCACTACATCCAAATTTGGACCACTCATGCTTTCTACTTGACATGTGGGTGATATGAATGAATGGACCCAACATAGTGTTCATGCCAAGGGGTGTGGAAAGCCTAGACACATGCATACTTTTCCCAAAAGTGACTTCCATGTGTATAGGGGTGGGACAACCTTTGAATTCCCATTGGAACGGATCGAATGGATCTAAGAAGGTGGTCATCATGGGGTGGGGCACAACCTTATTACCTAGGGATATGTGGCCCAAGGTCTTGGCTCCCAAGGTGTAACCCGGGTCATGGATGAGATTGGTTTGGCCCAATATGATGGGTGAGGGTAGGAAAGGGTGGGTGGTGGGTAAGATGGTTGGGTTACATGGGGAACTAGACTCCCATAGGAAGGGATCAAAGGGGTCGTAGAAAGGTCTTCCTAGAGGGAGGCACTCTATGTCTTCAAGGTTCCCAAATTGTGAGTCATCCTCCTCCAAGGTAAGTGGGCCAAGTTTTCTAGTGGGTTGGCCGAACAAAGTGTTTGGGATCTTAATGGGTGGGTATAGGAAGGGATCGAAGGGGTCATGGTAAGGGTCACCTAAGGAGAGGAACCCTAGGTCCTTTTGGTCCTCACAACCCCTTGATGGTGGATTCTCCTCCTCTAGTAAAGTGATCGGGCCAAAGTTTTTGGTGGGATGGTCGGCCATGAATGGAGGACTAGGCTTTCTACCCGAGATAAGAAGCTCTAAATCGAGGAGAAGGTTGGGCTCATCGGGTGTAGGGAGGAATAGAAGGAGGTCACTAGTGTAGCAACCAATGGTGCAAATCGAGGTGATAGACCCTATGCATAGGTGTAGGAGGCCAAGGCTCCTAGGTGGTTTGGCCATAGGGGTCAACATGCTAGTGAACTCAATTTGCCATGCTACGCCCTTAAGAAGATTCTCTAAGGTTTCCACTTGGTAGGATGTTTGGATTATGGTGTGATAGGAGTTAATGGGTGCAATGGGAATGTTTTTCTCCATGGGTGGGTAAACATAGGACACGATGGGGTGAAGTGGTCTCTCCTTTAGCCATCTAGCTAGGGGCCCATCTATGATTATGGTGCTATTTGTGAAGGCTTGTGGCTCTTGGGGGTCCAAGCTAGGGGACATTTGTGATTCTTCCTTACCACGGATATGAACTTGGGTTTCCTCAATGATGGGGATGGGTTCATCTACTCCCATGTGGATGGTTGTGGTCTCCTTTCTCAAGGGAATGGGAAGGTCTATTGGGGGTGGGGTGATGATGGTTGGTGCATGGTGTACCCGGGGTGGTGGGTGATGGGAAACTTTGGCTTGGATAGGGAGGGGAAGTAGTGGAAGCCTAGGACTTTGGACTTTTGGGGTAGGGAGTGGGAGATGGGTTGGTTGGGGTGGCTTGGGTTGATTGGTTTTGGGGGGAATGTCCTTTTTCGGGGACAAGGGAGGGGTGGTGGTGGGGACCAAGGGGTTTTGTGGGGTAGGGGTTTGGTGGGAGCTTCTGGATTGGAGGGTGGTGACAATCATGGGCCTAGGTGGAGGGGTGGACACGGTGTCCACTTGGTTTTGAATGGTGAGGGTTGGTTGAGTGGTGGTCATCATGGAGGGGATTGGGTCGATTAGGGTCTTGGATTGACCGAGTGGGGATGATGGAGTTGAAGTGCTCCTTGGACTTTGGTGATTTGAGTAGGAGGGAGAGGGTTGGAGAGTGTAGGGTTTTCTAAGCTCGGTCTTCATCTCATCCCAAGTGCTAATTGGAGCCTCCCTACGGATCTTTCTCAAACCTTCCACAACTAACCAATGAGTTTTAGCTTGTTTGGAGAGGTGTGCCTTGGCTAGCCTCATTCTCCTTTCTTCGTTCAAGGGGAAACTTTTAAAGAATTGGTCGAGAGAAATCTCCCAATCTAGGTAAAGACTTGGGCTATTGGATCCATCAAAGGGGGGGGTTTTAATTTTCAAGTGTTCTAAAAATATGGTTTCTAGATTTCCCCAAAGGTCACTCTCATTTACTCTTGGTGCACGGCTATTTCCTTAAGTCGGTCGAGTCGAGATATGATATCTTCAAGCCGATTAAGGACATTAGGTAGGGCTTCTATGATAGAGGTGTTGCTACCCACTTTGTTGGTAATGGAACTTCCATGAGGATTTGGGCTTCTTGGGAAAGTTGATGGGGATGGATATGACGGGTATGAAGCGGCCATTCTAGTGGACATGGGAGATGCAACTGAGGACTCTAAATGCATAAAAATGGCCTAGGACCAACTTGATAGAGACAAGTTGTGAACTTGCTCTGATACCACTTGATGTGACACGACCTCGGACTTAGGCAAGCAAGCACAATTAAGCATTCAAATGGGCCTTAAGGGCCACCGCTCTCCCGTCGCACTCTATACCCGGAGTGACTTGGCGATGCCAAGTGTGAGGTATGGGAAAGGGCCCTTGCTGGTAGAGGGCCAGCAAGGCCAAGGTTTGACTCCCAAGGTTTGGATGCCCAATTCAATTGGGGCCGACAAAGTGCACAAGGGCACCGGTTCACACTATCCCACGGTGATCACTCTTAAGTCATGGACTTGAGGATCGGGCGCTCCCTCGCAAATTCAGCGGCGCATGAAGTAAATATTGAAAGAGCAACACTAATGAGCTAGGATGAGGCACTTACTCGACCGGTTTGAAGAAACCGGTCCCGGTCGGAGACGAGGGCGAGCGGGGAGGCGGTGGTTCCCCACACGCCGCGGCGGTGAAGCTTGACCTGCTCAAACCATGTACAAAACTACGCCTCTCGCAGGAGGGGGATCTTGGGGTGGGGGTTAATGTGAATATAGCAATACTACCTCCCGCAGGGAGGGGCCTTCAGCCGGCCAAGCGGGGTGGGGAAAGTAAGGTAAAGAACGACGATTAAGCGAGGTTGCCGAATCTGTCGGTTGTCTATGAACAGGGACAGTGTGTTGGTTTGGTTGCTGTAGATCCTTCTCACGAATTTTTCCGATGGCGAGATCGGCGGAAAAAGCTTCGTATCAGGGACAGGAACGCTTCAGATTTTCTTAAATTTCTTCTGAGACCGTTGTTGACTGGGGCAGAGGTTGGAACAGGACATCAGGTTTTCTGACTTGCAGTTGCAGACTTCTGGCAGCAGGTTGCAGAGGACGCCACGCACCCTCCCGAACTTCGATCAGCACGAAACTGGCGGCGATGTCTTCGTGGTCGAAGTAGCTTTCAGCCAGAGGTGACGGGACTGCAATCAGAGGTCGAGGGCAGTCGGTGTACCCTAAAGAGTGGGCACTGGTCGGAGCAGACTGCAGGAGACAAGACTAGAGAGCTCGGGGGAGAAAATTTGTAACTCCTTCCTCCGGCAGCCGAATGAGGTTCCGTTTCTTGATCCTGAATGAAGACTGGAGAAGGAAGATATTTGTAGAAGAGCTTCGGGGCTGGTTCGTCCAAGGTTTTTCGTGGCTGAGCTTTTAGTCCGGTTCTGATCCTCAGCCGGAGCAGAACTGCGCGGTCGGGGAAGAACGGACCTCCACAGCAGCACTGATCTCCGATGGGGATGAGACCTCGATCGTTGTGAAGAGGACAGGTAGCCGCTTCCGTGGATGCCTCTTGGGTCTTCAAACTCGTCGGGAGGAAGCCGTGGTCGCCGCTGTAAGATGGTACACTTCTGCAGGTTGTCAGCTGAAACGGTAGGTTGAAGATGATGGGGGGGAAATGGGGTATATGGGAGAGGAAATGGGGGTGGATGAGTGTGGGGAAAGCCCGGGCTGTGAGGGGGTCTAGGATGGGGTGTTTCAAGGTGAGGGAGGGATAGAATGGGAGCTGGAAGGGGGTGTTTTCTGTGGGTGAGAGAGGAGCTACGAATTTGGGGCTTGGAGGGAGAGGGGGGAAGGTGAGGGGGAACAAGTGGGTGGAGGGAGTGTGAATTTCAAATTTGAAATGGCCTTGGAAGGTGGGTGATTATGTGGGGAAGTGGAGAGTTTGTATTGGAATGGGGTAGATTTGGTGGGAAGGTGGAGAAAGGTGTTGGAATGGGGAAGATGCCACCTAGGGACTATGGGAGTGGAGTAATGGCAACTTGGGGAAGTGGAGGGGTATTAAATGAGGTGGGTAGCTAGTGAAGGTGGTTGGGAGGGGAGGAGAGAGAAGAAAATTCGAAATTGGGGTTGGAGGAGAGAGAAAGAGGGGTGAAATAGAGAGATTAAGAGGAGAATGGGTGGGGAATCTCTCCCCTAGGGTCTCTCACCCAAAAACTAGAGGAATCACTCCAATTTAAACTCAAATGGCAAGTTTAACTCATTCATTCATTCATTCATTGACTTCAAATGGGGGAAATGGGGTCCTATATATAGGAAACCCACATTTCTACAAAAGTCCATGACAAAAGACTCAATAGCAAATAACCGAAGGTGGAAGGGGTGCACATGGGCCTAGTCCAATGAATTGGGCCCAATTAGCACATTACATCATCTAATGACACACAATCTTAGGAAAATAAATGCAAGACCTAGGGAAATGACTCAAATAAAATGAAAATACATCAAAATGACTCAAAGGAAAGCTACAAAATGGATAAGGGGCCTTAATAGAGTGAGGCCAAAACTCAACCAGCTCCCGAGTGTGAAGAAGTGGACCCGAGCCAAAGGGAATCGTGGGTGATGCCTCCATCAGTATTGGTGGAGGAATAGTTAACGAAGCAGGGGCGATGGCAGGTGTAGGGGCTCTGATGAGTGGTTTGTTAGGTGGAGGTATGGTGGGAGTGGATGAGGTCTCAGATGGACGGTGGATGATTAGGGGTTTGGAAGGTGGAGGCATAGTAGAGGTTGATGGGGTCCCGGATGGGCGGTGGGTAATGAGGGGTTTCAAGGGTAAAGGGGTTACGGTGGAGGTGGATGATGTTTGATGAGGACTCAGTGGAAGGTTAATAGCAGGGATGCGGATGAGAGGACGTGATGACGGTGGAAATGTGTGAGGCGTTGTTGCAGGTTGTGCTACGGGTCAAGGATAGACAGGTGCGGGACAGATAAGGCAAGGGGATTGGTTAGGAACATGATTGGCGACAAGGACAGAGCTGCCTTCCGTATGCCAACCTTGCTCTCTTCCAACTTTGGGGAAGAAAGAGATGGGGTTGACTTGGTGGCTGGGTTGTTGGTGCGCCGGTAGTGGATTTTGGAGGATGCCCATGTTTGGTTGTTGCTGTGGTGCCTGCTGAGGCTGTTGTTGTTGTTGTTGTTGTTGTTGTGCTTGTTGTTGTTGTTGCTGCTGCTGCTGCTACTGTTGTCTAGGAGGAGGTCTCTTGGCCTTCATCATGGCGACATATCGCCTCATTTCATCCCAATCTATTTGATGTTCATCATTCATATCATAGATATAATCTCTGAAATGGAAACCATTTTTCACTGTATGACCCGGCTGTCTATGGAAGACACAATATCTAGAAGTGTCGACGTTCGGGGGCCATGTGGCTCTTTCCTTAGGCAAGGTGAGTATATTAGCAGCCATGAGAGCATTAAAGATGTCCGGCAACGACTCCGGCAAAGGTGGGTAGTGAGCTCTCCTAGGGCCGATCGGCCTCCTCTGTTGTTGGGGGCCATAGTCCCCGGGTGGTGGAACCTGATTATATTGAGGAGGTCGTTGTTGTTGTTGTTGGAGATGGAGTGGTTGAGGCATATTATTCTGGAGGAGGTTGTTTTGTTGGAGAGGACGATAGGGTTGTTGACCTTGTTGGTGCTGATGGAAGGGGAGTTGTAGGACTTGTAGAGGCCTGGGGTTGGCTTGTTGGTTGGGATTGCCAACCGCACTCACTTGCTCATTCGTTACGACCCCTTCTGTCACCCCACCTTGGGCACCAGCGCTTGGCTTCCTAAACACCCTTGGCTTTGATGGCTTGAACATATGCATGAGAGGAGAAGCTTTCAGCTGTGTTTGGATATATCGAGCCCTCTCATACAGTTCCTCCATAGTGGTGAGCTTGTTCATTGCCAAGACGTGTCTGAATTGCGGAGTGGCATTAGACACGATCATCTTTACTTGTTCCGATTCCGAAATGGGGTCTCTCACTTTCTCTGCCAAGGATCTCCGTCTATTGGCAAATTGGACGAAATCTTCGTCCGGCTTCATTTTCTCGGCCACCAGGTCGGTAATAGAAAGGGAGGGACCGACCCTATCCCGATATTTCTGTAGAAATTTCCGTTGCACTACGTCGAAGTTCTCAGCCTCACTCGGCTCTAGGGAATAGAACCATTCTAAGGCGGGGCCATCCAATGATCTCCTGAAGAGATATGCCATGGATCTTTGATCATTTCATTGTCGGAATATTTATTCCCGAGCATAGAATGGAACTATGCAGTGATCTCAAGAATGGGATCTTTGATCGTTTCATTGTCGGAATATTTATTCACGTGTCCCTCTCTTCCTCTCTCCCCTCCCTCGTCTTCTCTCCAGTGATGGGGCCTTAGAATGGAACTATGCAGTGATCCCCATTCTTGCCAGGGATCTTTGATCGTTTCATTGTCGGAATATTTATTCCCGCGTCCCTCTCTTCCTCTCTCCCCTCCCTCGTCTTCTCTCCACCTCCGTCTCTCTCTCTCCACCTCCCGCGTCCCTCTCTCTTTCTCTCCCTCTCTCTCGCGTTAACTCTCTCTCTCCCCTCCGCGTCCCTCTCTTCCTCTCTCCCTCACTCTCTCTCTCTCCCCCGTCTCGCGCTCTCTCTCTCTCTTCTTCTCTCCCCGTGATCTCTCTCTCTATCTCTCTCTCTTTCTCTCCACCTCTCGCCACGACTTTCTCTCTCTCTCTCCTTCTCTTTCTCCCGCCTTCTCTCTCCCTCTCTTTCTTTATTTTAATTTTTTTCTTTCTCTCTTAATCTCTCTCTCACCCGATCTCTCTGGCTCTCTCTCTTTATTTTAATTTTTTTTAATCACTCTCTCCCACGACTCTCTCGTGATATAGAATCTCGCGTTCCCGGAAGGGAGCTTACAAGTTGGCGACCATGGAGGGAGACCTGATCCCGCGAACATGGAATGCTACAGCATTAAGTAGATTCTATTTCTAAGTTGTGCGTTGTTGAGCATAGACGAAAGATGTAGTAACGGACGGGCCACTAGAAGCGGCTGGGAGATCTAGGAATTGTCGATCGCCCACGGCTCTCTCTCTTTTTCTATCTTTTTCGGAATGTGAGATTCTACCGGAACGTAATAACACACACACTCAAACTAATAGCAAGGATTAACAAACAAATTGATGATTTACGCCTTTTTTGTTTTCTTTTTTTTCTTTTTTCTAATCTAATGTTCACACCACAGGAGGGGCCTTAGTTGCAATATTGGTTTCCGCCGTGTGATCTAAGGACGCTCGACTTACCACGAATGGGTTGACTATCTCCAGGGAACTT
This sequence comes from Amorphophallus konjac, assembly GCA_022559845.1. Lineage (NCBI taxonomy): Eukaryota > Viridiplantae > Streptophyta > Magnoliopsida > Alismatales > Araceae > Amorphophallus > Amorphophallus konjac. Next base: position 18,032 of record JAHNEJ010000647.1, on the reverse strand, counting down.
CAGTGGTACAACCAGCCCAATAAACGAAGAGGGAATCCTTCGATGTCGGGGATTTACGGAGGTCCCGATGGAGGAGATCCTAGTCCGTCGAGAGGAATTTCTGACGGAGAGTCCTTCCTTCACCGAGAAAGAGTGATCCTTAGAAAAAAAATAAAAATAAAAAAAATAAAAATAAAATAAAGGGGAGATGATATGCAATGCAGTGCTGAATTTAACAAGAGATATGTAAACTGACAACAAATATATACAACAAAGGAAATTAAACAAACATCACAACACCCCTTTTCCGTAACGACGCGAACCTCTTCAGATCTCACAAGGGACGGTGGAGTAATGCACGTGGTGCACGAGGGATGAAACTGGGATGACAAGAGTGCTACTGGGAGCACGAATGCAGCACGCGAGCGCAATCAGGAGGGGCACACGCGGGTGCCGAGTGGAGGGGCGCACGCGGGTGCCGATGTCAAGAGTGCTACTAGGAGAACGAATGTAGCGCACGCGGGTGCAATCAGGAGGGGCACACGCGGTTGCCGAGTGAAGGGGCACACGTGGGTGCCGATGTCAAGAGTGCTACTAGGAGCACGAATGTAGCGCACGTGGGCACAATCAGGAGGGGCACACGCGGGTGCCGAGTGAATGGGCACACGTGGGTGTCGATGTCAAGAGTGCTACTGGGAGCACAAATGTAGCACACGCGGGCGCAATCAGGAGGGGCACACGCGGGTGCCGAGTGAAGGGGCACACGTGGGTGCCGAAAATATTTGGGTAACCAGATAAAATAAAAGAGGTCCCACCGTGATCGCCAAGAGATGTGGACAACGAGATCGTACCAAGGTCAGTCCCAAGAGATGTGGACGACGAGATCATACCAAGGAGAGAGAAGGAAAGGGGGACGTAGATGAATTACGGGGTGGTATGAGAAAGGTAGTGGAAAACACGACCTGGAGGAAGTGTTCTAGTGGAACACGAGAAATCTAGACTTACCCACCTTCCGGTATGGGGGCGGAGATAGAGATCCAAAGATCTTCTCACGCAAGCTAACTACCTCCTCAACAGGCGTAGCCTGTCGTTTCGGGAGTAGCTTTAAAGATACCAGATGCTAGGATAGGATATGTTGGGACTCTAGGAATGGGGGGCAATCAAAATAGGAATACCAAATTACAACAGAATGTGACTCATCATGAAATCATAACAATAATATGAACAGAACGAACTAGAATTATAGCAAGATATCACTTAACAGGAGAACATAACAATAATATAGAAAGAGCGAACCACCACAAGACATTGGTCGACGGGGTTCGAATGAAAGATCAATGTTCACATTGCTGGAGAATCTTGAGCTAACTGAAGAGCTACGCGAAGCCACCAGAATCTGGGCAATAGAGTATTAGCGGCGTATGGCCCGTTACTACAACGCCCAGGTTCGAGATCGACAATTCCTCTCGGGAGACTTAGTCCTGAGGAAGGCCAAGGCCTCAAGACCACTAGAAGCGGCTGGGAAGATTGGGGCCTTGAGTCATAAGAATGGGGCCTCCCATTCTTGAGAGGAATGGGGCCATCCATATGCTTGAATAACTATTTATTCCCAAGCATAGAATGGAACTATGCTCGGGAAGGGAGGTTACAAGTTGGCGACCATGGAGGGAGACCCGATCCCGCGAACATGGAAAGCTACAGCATTAAGTAGATTCTATTTCTAAGTTGTGCGTCGTTGAGCATAGACGAAAGAAAGATAAATTTTTCTTTTTTCATTGCATTCCTACAATCAATAGTACACTGGGTGGGTAATAGCCCTTACAGTAATAGAGTGATAGCTGGGCATGCAAGAGGGCAAGCGGCTTCACCTCGAGCCACTGACTCCACCGAGTGTGGAAACTAGCTCGGATGATGGGACTGCAAGCCCTGATCATGCCCAAACTTGTCACTAATGCCTGAGAGCACGACAAAAGAAAAGAAAATAAAAAAAGGAAGAGCCGTGTCCATCCTTACTATTCTCGAAGATGGTTGGAACAAGGAAGGGCACAAAAAGAAAAGATGAAAAGCAAAAGAGGGAGAAAGCAAGGAAGGGGGGGACCCCCTCTCCCGGAAGAGAGGATGCAACAGATGGCATGCTTTCGGGACCCCTCTCCCTCCGTGGACAGCGGCAGGTGTGTTGAGACGAACACGTTTGTGTGTCCTCCCTTCTGTTGTGCCGTCCACCTAGTCGTCCTCCATTCTGTTATGCCGCGTTGGTCCATCTGCTCCAGCGAATTCGGGGATCTTCATCTTCATCCGCATACTCCATGACTCTACCGGGATGGAGGAAGATGAGGAAAGAAAGGAGAGGAGGGACAAGGAAGGCTAATAAGCACGATGTAGGATGGGCGGGCTGAGTCACGCTTCGATGCCTTTTATAGGTAGAAGCTGAGGCTGTAATATCTCGGACCTTTCGGATCCTTCTTCATGGGTTCTGGATCTATTTTATCGGAGTGTCAGGCTCTGTTGTGTCCGAAATGAAATTTCGGACATCTTTCGTGTTCGGATCGGCGCGATCCGGAGTTGTTTCTGAGGCCCGGAGTGCGTCCGCAGCTTTTCTACGCATGTTTTCTGATTTCCAGTGTGTGTTTCGGCAATTCCTTCGGAACCTCGTTACGGGTGAACCGGGTCGTTCACCTAGGCGAGAGTGATACCGTTGCGATCGGTGCGTTTCGAGGATCACGGAGATGTGATTTTTAATTTTTTGATATTTTCCAGGATTTTTGGATTTTCTATAAATATCTCCATTTCTCTCTCTCTCTCCCACCCTTCTTCTTCTTCTTCCTCTTTCCTTCCTCCCCCACCGTGAGAACCGCCCCCCTCTCTCTCCCATTCGACTGTGGCGGCATCCCCTCCGACTGCAGATGGCGCGGGGCGACGGCGTGACGACGTGGGCGACAGCGAGGCGACCGTGGCGGCGTAAAGCTTGTGGGGAATTGTGAAGGGATGAGGGTTCTAAAAGCGTCTTCCTTGGTTTCGGCAACGATTCGGCGGAGCTTTCGCTCCATTGAGGTAGGGGGACGAATCCCTATGCTCATCCCGTCATCCCCCGCGATTTGTAGGCCGAATGGGAGCCGAGAGGGGCGTTTTTAAACGAGTTAAGGCAAAATCATGTTTTGGGGAGAGTTCGCCCGATCTATGGATTTGGGCCGTGATTCGACGTTTTGATGGCTTAGAAGCATGCTAGGGGTCCCCAGGGGTCTTCCCCCTTATTTTCCCCCTCTCCTATGGAGGCATGGGGGCGTGGTTGATGTTTTTGGGCATTTCACGTCATCTCGCCGCCGGGTCTGTGTGGCGGTCTTTCCAGTGACCGTCACACCATGTGACGCGCCTCGATGGGTGCGTCACAAGATCTGTTTGGCCAACTGGGGGTCTGTGGGCTGTGACGGTCCCACGATAGACCGCCACGGCGCTATGACGTGCCTACGTAGGACCGTCAGGTGACTACCCGACCGTTGGCACAACCGTTGGTTTTTGACCGTTGGGGGTCAAGACCTGTGACGCACCAGGACTGGTGCGTCACAGCCTTGTAACGCCCCTGGGTGGGTGCGTCAGAGCTGACGCGTTCCCACCGCTATAACGCACCAGGGTTGGTCCGTTACCGTCTGTGACGCACCGAGTGGCATGCGTCACAGTCGGTTTCTTCTTGTCTTGTGACGCACCAGGGTAGGCGCGTCACACGCAGTTTTGCACCGAGTGCCTGACGTGCCTGAGTTGGTCCGTCAGGTTACCGTGGCGCACCAGGGTTGGTCCGCCACAGCTTGTGACCCACCGAGTTGGTCCGTCAGGCTCTGGACTGCACCGGGAGGTTCGTAGTCCCGTTTCTTCTCCGACTGTGGTCACCATGCGACAGTGCTGATACGAGGGACGGTCCCCGTGGTTCGTCGGGTTCGGACGTTATTTTCTGTTGACTTGAGAGTCTACTCCTTCAGTGACCCTCCACTAGTCGTAGCCTGCCTGCACGCGAGTGGACCCACCAGGGAGTGGTGGAGAGGCTACCCTGAGGACGGTTTTTAGACTGGTTTCCGTCGGGCCCCTCATCTGTAGCCAGAGTCCGGCTCAAGGGGAAAACCAGTTAGAGGCCAGACCTATGATGCATGGTCTGTGTGTGCACATGTGGTTGGGGGCAGTGGACACACGCCGACGGGCGTGACCCCAACTAGTCACTTGCTTTGTGGTTACTTGTACGGTGTTCGTGCCTCGGGTAGGCGCTACCACGTTAGGCAGTTCACCTGCGGTGCAGTGTAAGACGTCAGGGGACGCTACCAACTGTGCTTATAGTGTGAGGTACTCCTATCGAGTCCGGAGTGACAGACTGCCAGTCTTTGTGACTTCGATCGTTGGATTTTTGGTCGGGTTGACCGTTGAGTTCCGGTTGCTTCGCCGTGGCATGTGTGTCGATTTTCGTGCCGTGAGACCGACGTTTTGTAGATTGAAGGGCTTCCCTTCTGAGGTACTCGCTTAACCGCTAGCGTAGTGGTTTCCCATTTTGCGAGGTAGGGTTCGAGTGATCCCTACTGAGTCTTGTTCCGAGACTCATTCCCTGCGTGTTTTCACCGTGTTTTCGGTGAGGCGCGGCCTCAGGGGAGTGCGTCTAATGTTCAGTGTGGTTCAGGTTCTCAGCGTTAGTGCCAGAGGTCAGAGCCGGGGTATGCCCTGTGTAGCTGTACTTTTCTTTCTTGTCTCTGAACTAGTTGTGGACTACTGTTGTTTAATTTATGTTATCTTATAAACCATGTATCATGTAAAATGTTAAATTTATTTCCTACTTAATCATATAACCGTTTAATTTCTACAATTATCTGTGATACTTGTGTAGTCTCCACACCATCCTTTTAACCCTTCCGAGTCTTCGGACTCGTGGGTGGCGGTGCGAGTCTCGGGTTATCGGGCCTTCCCGGTAACCGGATTCTCGGGTCATTACAGCTGGTATCAGAGCGCGGTTGTGGGATCATACGAGAATCATAGGTAATTGTAGTGGTCCACTAGTCCACAGCAATGATGTACAGTTGACGCTGGCATCGGGCATCGTGTGTTTTTCTTAACCTTGCCATTTCTGTGTTCTCTGTCTTTTGCTTCAGGAGCGAGCATGGTGTCGAGGCGGAGCACTCGCTCTCGACAGGGGCAGTCGGCTGGAGCTCAGGAGGTTCGACATGAGGTTCAGGAGGAGCAGAGTAGAGTGCCACATGTGGCCACCGAGGCAGCAGATGCTGCGAGGTTTTCGGGGGCCGAGGATTTCTTTCGTGGCATGTACCAGCTTATGTCGCAGCAGTTCGACGAAGAGGCCGGTGAGGGCTCGTGGACCAGAGGTGGGCCAGACCAAGCAGTGAGGGATTTCATGCAGTTCCATCCACCTTACTATAGCGGCCAGCCAGACCCTGATTTGGCTCGAGATTGGCTCGACGAGATGGAGCGGGTGTTTAGTTCCGCGCGGTGTACTGCGGAGGACAGGGTCATGTTGGCCTACAACCAGTTGTAGGGTACGGCTCGGGCATGGTGGTCTTCCGAGTGGAAGACATCTTTTCAGTCCCGGCCACTTGAGCAGATTGCGTGGGACGACTTCGTCAGTGCTTTTGAGCGTGCGTACTGTCTAGAGTATATTGCTATAGACGGATGCGTGAGCTTTTGGAGCTGGTCCAGGGCGACATGTCCGTATTGCAGTACAGGGCCCGATTTGTTGAGCTGGGTCGTTATGCACCTCACATCATGGAGCATGAGAGGGTGAAGACCGCACAGTTCGTACAGGGCTTGAGGCAGGAGCTGAGGCACCATCTAATTGCGAACGCTGCCACTGATTTAGAGACGGCTTCTCGTGTTGCGGCATCCTTGGAGATGGATATGTAGAGGACTCGGGGACTGATTAGCCAGGGGTAGTCCTTGTCAGGCCGCAGCCAGCAGATGACTACCCAGCTGCAGAGCACGTTCCAGCTTCCTTCTAGTAGTACGGGAGCTTCGACTCCGGCGGCATCAGCGGCAGGATGTGCATCTTTCGGCGCCAAGATGAAGAAGTTCTTCGGGAAGAGTTTCCGGAAGAAGAATAAGGAGGGCCTTGAGCAGCAGGCTTCATCGGGCAGTGTACAGCAGCCGACTCCTTTTCAGTGTCAGGGATCCGTGGGTGGATCGCAAGGACCGTGTTCCCGGTGTGGCGGGTCCCACCCAGGCAGGCAGTGCACAGCGTCGATAGTTTATTTCAGGTGTGACCAGCTAGGGCATATGGCGTGTGACTGTCCTCAGAGGCAGCAGCAGCAGCAGTTTCCTCAGCAACAGCAGGTTCCCCAGCAGCAGAGGCCACAGCAGCAGCAGCAGCATGGACAGTATCTGCCGCTACCCAGGTTAGCTAGTGTGGGAGGCAGGCAGAGATCTTGAGGCCAGATTACACACATGACCAAGGCAGAGGCAGTGGCGTCGCAGCTCATGAAAGGTACCATTCAGATTTTGGGTTGTGTGGCTCGGGTTTTGTTTGATTCTGGCGCGTCTCATTCGTTTATTTCGGAGGATTTCGCGCTGAGTATTGAGGAGCCGGTGGCCCAGTTGTCCTGTCATTTGGTAGTGGAGTTGTCTTCGGGTGATTTTATGATCACTCCGTATTGTTTTGATGAGATTCCTGTGTGGGTGGAAGGGTGGAGTTTGCCGGCTAGGCTCTATGTGATGCCACTTCAGGACTTTGATGTGATTTTAGGTATGAATTGGCTCGAGACACATCATACGTTGATGGATTATGGCTCGAAGAGGGTTTATTTTCGGCGACTTTGTGGACCCACCTTCTATTTCTAAGGTATCAGGTCTTCCTCTTCCCGCTTTCTTATTTCGACTATTAGGGCTCGTCGTTTGCTTGATGCGGGTTGCCAGGGTTTTCTCGCTTCTGTGGTCGTGGCAGATCAAATAGAGCAGGATGTCGAGGACTTTCCGGTGGTGTGCGAGTTTCCTAATATTTTTCCGGAAGACTTACCTGGATTGCCTCCCCAGCGGGAGATTGATTTTGTGATCGAGATTGTACCTGGTACGGGACCTTTTGCGAAGGCTCCCTACCGTATGGCCCCCGCTGAGTTGAGGGAGCTGAGGGCGCAGTTGCATGAGTTGCTGGCCAAGGGGTATATTCGTCCTAGCTTTTCCCCTTGGGGTGCTCCTGTGTTGTTTGTGAAGAAGAAGGATGGTAGTCTGCGACTGTGCATTGACTACCGTCAGTTGACGAGGTAACCGTTAAGAACAAGTATCCGTTGTCGCGGATCGATGACTTGTTCGACCAGCTTCAGTCTGCTCGAGTGTTCTCACGAATTGATTTGCGGTCCGGTTATTATCAGTTGCGGATTCGAGAGTCTGACGTGGAGAAGGCTGCGTTCAGCTCGAGATACGGGCATTATGAGTTTCTGGTGATGCCGTTCGGGCTCACCAATGCCCCCGCAGCGTTCATGGATTTGATGCAGAGGGTGTTCCGTCCCTACTTGGACCAGTTCGTGGTCGTATTTGTGGACGACATCCTTATTTATTCACGGTCTGCTGAGGAGCACGCGTACCATTTGGGTGTGGTGCTGCAGACGTTACGAGACCACCAGTTGTATGTGAAGCTCAGTAAGTGCGAGTTCTGGCTTCGTGAGGTACACTTTTTGGGCACGTGATCTCTGGTGATGGTATTTCCGTGGATCCTGCCAAGGTCGAGGCAGTAATACAGTGGTCGAGGCCGAGGTCTGTGACGGAGATCCGGAGTTTCTTGGGGCTTACGGGCTATTATCGGAGGTTTATCCAGGATTTTTCTCGCATTGCGGCCCCGATGACCAGACTTACGCGGAAGGATGTGTCTTTTGTCTGGACTAATGAGTGCGAGCAGAGTTTCAGGGAACTGAAGAGATTGCTCACCTCAGCTCCGGTGTTGGTTTTACCCTCTGGATAGGGAGGTTTTGTGGTGTGTACAGATGCTTCTGGGGTCGGATTGGGTATTGTGTTGATGCAGCACGGTAGAGTGGTGGCTTATGCATCTCGACAGCTGAAGCCCCACGAGGAGAACTACCCTGCCCATGACCTGGAGTTGGCAGCTGTGATCTTCGTACTGAAGATCTGGAGGAATTATCTGTACGGTGAGAAGTTTGAGGTGTTCACTGACCATCAGAGTTTGAGGTATGTGTTCACGCAGAGGGACCTTAACCTCAGGCAGAGGCGTTGGATGGAATTTATGAAGGATTATGACTTCACCCTGTCTTATCAGTTGGGTAGGATGAATGTCGTCACCGATGCTTTGAGTCGGAAGGTCGCGGTCAATGCCTTGATGTTGAGGAAGTGGAGGCTCTGGGAACAAGTGCCCAAAGTATCATTCAGGCTCAAGATTCCCCAGGAGCCAGGGTTAGCAGTGCTTGCGAGTCTGACTGTCACGCCTGCTATCCGTCGTCAGGTGACAGAGGTTCAGCATGCAGACCCTGAGTTGCCCCAGATTTTGGCTATGGCTGATGTGGAGCTCGGCGATGACGGAGCCGTGAGATTCCGTGGTAGGCTGTACGTCCCAGCCGAGGAGCAGGTTTGTCATCGGTGTTGCGCGAGGCTCATGGGAGCAGGTACACCGTACACCCGGATGCGACGAAGATGTATCGGAACTTGCAGAGGCAATTCTGGTGGCTTGGCATGAAGAGAGATGTCGCCGAGTTCGTGGTCAGGTGTCTGACCTGTCAGCAGGTGAAGGCGGAGCATCAGCGACCAGGAGGTGCTCTCCAACCCCTGGATGTTCCCGCGTGAAAATGGGACCACGTGACCACGGATTTCATGGTGGGATTACCGAGGACGTCGAGTGGGTAGGATAGTATTTGGTTGCTGGTGGATAGGCTGACGAAGGTGACTCGGTTGTTACTAGTCAAAGTCAGTTGGAGCGTGTCCAGGTTGGCTCGTCTTTATGTGGAGCGGTTCGTTCCGTTGCATGGGATTCCCATTTCCATTGTGTCGGATCGGGATCCGCGCTTCACTTCTAGATTCTGGAGGAGTTTTCAGCGAGCTCTTGGCACGGATTTGGCATTTAGCTCAACGTATCATCCTCAGTCAGATGGTCAGTCAGAGATGACCATCCAGACTTTGGAGGATATGTTGAGATCCTGCTACCTGGAGTGGCAGGGGAGTTGGATTCACCACCTACCGTTGGTGGAGTTTGCCTACAACAACAGCTATCATTCGAGCATCGGTATGGCTCCTTATGAGGCGTTGTATGGGCGTCCGTGTCGGACTCCACTTGATTGATTTGAGGTTGGTGAGCGTGTTTTGACGGGACCGGAGCTGGTGCAGTAGTGTGTGAATGTTGTGCACTTGGTTCGTCAGAACATGTTGGCAGCCCAGAGTCGGTAGAAGAGTTATGCTGACCGGAGGAGGCAGCCTCTCGCTTTCGCCATTGGCGATCGTGTGTTCCTGAGAGTTTCTCCGATGAAGGGGGTGATGCGTTTTAGATGGCGTGGGAAGCCGAGTCCCCGCTATATTGGTCCTTTCCACATCATGGAGCGCATCGGTGAGGTAGCTTATCGATTGCAGTTACCTCCTGAGTTGGCGTCGGTGCATGACGTGTTCCATGTCTCGATGTTGAGGAAGTATATGCCCGATGACTCTCATGTGCTTGAGGATTCTGTTTGGCCCGAGGTGACTCCAGACCCTTCTCTCCCAGAGTTTCCCGTCCGTGTTGAGGATAGGCGAGAGCAGCGCCTGCGGAACAAGGTCATCCCCTTGGTCAAGGTGGTGTGGCAGCGGCACTCTAGTAGTGAGGTTTCTTGGGAGCGTGAGGATGAGATGCGTCAGCAGTTCCCTTACATGTTCGAGTGAGTTTCCTCTTCTTCCCCTGAGCTTTGTTCTTGAATTTCGAGGACAAAATTTCTTTAAGGGGGAGGGCTGTAATATCCTGAACCTTTCGGATCCTTCTTCGTAGGTTCCGGATCTATTTTCTCGGAGTGTCCGGCTCCGTTGTGTTCAAAATTTTGTTTGGGACATCTTTCATGTTCGGATCGGCGTGATCCGGAGTTGTTTCGGAGGCCCGAAGTGCGTCTGCAGCATTTCTGCGCGTGTTTTCTGATTTCCAGTGTGTGTTTCGGCAATTCTTTCGGAACCTCGTTACGGGTGAACCGGGTCGTTCACCTAGGCGAGAGTGATACCGTTGTGATCGGTGCATTCCGAGGATCACGGAGATGTGATTTTTAATTTTTTGGTATTTTCCAGAATGTTTGGATTTTCTATAAATATCTCCATTTCTCTCTCTCACCCCCACCTTTCTTCTTCTTCTTCCTCTTTCCTTCCTCCCCCACCGTGAGAACCGCCCCCCTCTCTTTCCCATTCGACCGCGACGGCGTCCCCTCCGGCTGCAGACGACGCGGGGCAACGGCGTGACGATGTGGGCGACGACGAGGCGATCGTGGCAGCGTAAAGCTTGTGGGGAATCGTGAAGGGACGAGAGTTCTAAAAGTGTCTTCCTTGGTTTTGGCAACGATTCGGCGGAGCTTTCGCTCCATTGAGGTAGGGGGACGAATCCCTATGCTCATCTCGTCATCCCCCGCGATTTGTAGGTCGAATGGGAGCCGAGAGGGGCGTTTTTAAACAGGTTAGGGCAAAATCATGTTTTGGGGAGAGTTCGCCCGATCTATGGATTTGGGCCGTCATTCGGCGTTTTGATGGCTTATAAGCATGCTAGGGGTCCCCAGGGGTCTTCCTCCTTGTTTCCCCCCTCTCCTATGGAGGCATGGGGGCGTGGTTGATGTTTTTGGGCATTTCACGCCGTCTCGCCGCTGGGTCAGTGTGGCGGTCCTTCCAGTGATCGTCACACCATGTGACGCACCTGTATGGGTGCGTCACAGGGTCTATTTGGCCAACTGGGGGTCTGTGGGCTGTGACGGTCCCACGATAGACCGCCACGGCGTTGTGACGCGCCTAGGTAGGACCGTCAGGTGACGACCCGACCGTTGGTTTTTGACCGTTGGGGGTCAAGTCCTGTGACGCACCAGGACTGGTGCGTCACAGCCTTGTAACACCCCTGGGTGAGTGCGTCAGAGCTGACGCGTTCCCACCGCTGTAACGCACCAGGGTTGGTCCGTTACAGTCTGTGACGTACCGAGTGGCATGCGTCACAGTCGGTTTCTTCTTGTCTTGTGACACACCAGGGCAGGCGCGTCATAGACTGTGACGCACCAGGGTAGGCGCGTCACACGCAGTTTTGCACCGAGTGCCTAACGCGCCTGAGTTGGTCCGTCAGGTTACCGTGGTGCACCAGGGTTGGTCCGCCATAGCTTGTGACCCACAAGAGTTGGTCCGTCAGGCTCTGGATTGCACCGGGAGGTTCACAGTCCCGTTTCTTCTCCGACTGTGGTCACCGTGCGACGGTGCTGGTACGAGGGATGGTCCCCGTGCTTCGTTGGGTTCGGACGTTATTTTCCATTGACTTGAGAGTCTACTCCTTCAGTGACCCTCCACTAGTCGTAGCCTGCCTGCACGCGAGTGGACCCACCAGGGAGTGGTGGAGAGGCTACCCTGAGGATAATTTTTAGACTAGTTTTCGTCGGGCCCCTCGTATGTAGCCAGAGTCCGGGTCAAGGGGAAAACCAGTTAGAGGCCAGACCTAGGACGCATGGTCTGTGTGTGCACATGTGGTTGGGGGCAGTGGACACACGCCGACGGGCGTGACCCCAACTAGTCACTTGCTTTGTGGTTACTTGTACGGTGTCTGTGCCTCTGGTAGGCGCTACCACGTTAGGCAGTTCACCTGCGGTGCGGTGTAAGACGTCAGGGGATGCTACCGACTGTGCTTCTAGTGGGAGGTACTCATGTCGAGTCTGGAGTGACAGACTGTCAGTCTTTCTGACTTCGACCGTTGGGTTTTTGGTCGGGTTGACTGTTGAGTTCCGGTTGCTTCGCCGTGGCACGTGTGTCGGTTTTCGTGCAGTGAGACTGGCATTTTGTAGATTACAGGGCTTCCCTTCCGAGGTACTCGCTTAACCGTTAGCGTAGTGGTTTCTCATTTTGCGAGGTAGGGTTCGAGTGATCCCTACTGAGTCTTGTTCCGAGACTCATTCCCTACGTGTTTTCACCGTATTTTAGGTGAGACGCGGCCTCAGGGGAGCGCGTCTAAGGCTCAGCATGGTTCAGGTGCCCAGCGTTAGTGCCAAAGGTCAGAGCCGGGATATGTCCCGTGTAGCTGTACTTTTCTTTCTTGTCTCTGTAGTAGTTGTGGACTACTGATGTTTAATTTATGTTATCTTGTGGACCATGTATCATGTAAAATGTTAAATTTATTTTCTGCTTAATCATATAACCATTTAATTTCTGCAATTATATGTGATACTTGTGTAGTCTCCACACCATCCTTTTAACCCTTCTGAGTCTTCGGACTCGTGGGTGGCGGTGCGAGTCTCGGGTTATCGGGCCTTCCCGGTAACCGGATTCTCGTGTCGTTACAGAGGCAATACCCCCTCTCACGTCAGTACCCCTGCCATAACTACCCCCTCTCCCGAAGTGTCGCGAGCGATATTCAAAAAAAACGCGTGCAGATTCCCCAAAGTGCAACTCCTCTTAATACTGTAAGCCCGACATGGGGAATACGCGAAAGCTAGGCTCCTTGTCTGCCTAGAGGATGAACGGACCCAAGTGCCACGCCTGGAGATGCGCGTCGACGGGACAGGCATTAAGCGTAACCCAGATTTTTCGGTTGAGAGATCATGGGCAGAGATCATCTGCCAACGTATGCGAATACGAAGGGTAACGCCTAGTCAAAGATTTTGCAAATCATTCGTTGCCTTTTTAAATTTGTTTTTCCTTTTACACAAATGGAGGAAAGAACGTATAGAAAATAGCAACAAAACAGCAAGGAAGGAAAGGCTGGAAAATAAATACAAATTGATCTCAGCCTATTAAGATCGAAGACGAGGATGGGGGAGTCGACTCCCTTTCGGAGGGCTCAGGAACCGAAGGATCCTTGGCGTCCGGGGCTACATTTATGACCGGCGGTGGCACATGCTCGCCCCCCTCGAGAGGCGCTAGCTTGGGCACTGACCCCACTGGTGTGGGAACTATCTCCGCCAAGCACTCTCCCAAAGTGGTCGAAGCTAGTGAATCTTCCTCCATAGGAGTAGAAATGTCCTCGCTTTCCTCCTCGCCGTTTGACTCAGACGAGGGTGGAGAGGTCGAGCCCTCTTCGTGCAAGTCATAGCGCTGCCCGGAGTTGAAAATGAGATCATCGAGATCTTGCTCCTGTGCCAGACTCACCGCCCGTTTGGAGTCTTGCGTGAAGCCCTTCCATAGTCCACGCTTGTAGCCAGGCTCATAGTAGGTGACGATAGTTTTCTTCAAGGCTTCTTGGTACTCTTCCGAGCCCAAGTATCGTTCGATCGCCTTCACCTCGGCCTCCACCTCCTTCGCCGTGAGTCCAGCCAACTTTGCCTCGGTCTCGGCCAACTTCGCCTCAACATCCCTCCTCGCCCGCTCTGCTGCCAGGCGGTAGCTTCTGAATTCTTCCCATTCGATCCCCCACTGCTTCGAGCTTGCCGCATAGGCCCGGCGCACCTCCTCTAGGAGTTCGCTCTTCAGGTTGGCCGTGTATCGGGCCTGGGATAGTTGCTCGGACAGCGATTGTATCTCTTCTTGATTCACTCGAGCCTGAAATCGGAGCAATGCCTCTTCCTGTCGAAGGACCCCGAGCTTGAAAGAAAGTTGTCCGACCTTCCGATCGGACTCAGCGTGAGTCCTGGCTTGGGCCGCCTCACTTTTTTCCACCTGCACCAGGCGATCTACGATCTTGGCTCCTAGTTGAGCCACTAACAGGCCTCCCCCTCCATGACCCTTTCAAGAAGCATATGGGGGGAGCAACGTCGAAATTCATCCTGAATAGACGGAGTCGCCAGGGCTCGGCAGCCCTCATAGATGAAAGCCTGGAGGGTGAATCACCCCTGCCGAGGGCCCGGACTCCTCCCTGGATGAGTCGGCATCGGGACGTCCCCCTAGGGGTTCCCAGGCTCGAGGCTGCGACGCATGGCCCGATCGGGATTCCCGGATCGACCTCTTCCCTGTCGTGCGCCTCTCTGGGCTCGGCAATGGTCCCCTTGGCCAAAGCTGGCACCTCCGGCGGAGGGATCGATGATGCCGAGTGACAAGCGCCCTTGCTTGAACGCTTCTAGGCCGCGCGAGGAACCTTCGCCTTCTTCTGCTTGCTCCGCTTGGCGGTCATTGCCTTCATCGAGGCCAACATTAGCCATTCCTCGGGGTCTTTACGCTTGGACCCCCTGTAGATGCCTAATTTCAGACATCTCGCAGACTCATGTCTAGCCATCATAGAAGTGATACCTTTTCCTTGGTTGATTGGTTGTGTGGAGTCTCATCCTTCTCTAGGTAGGCTCCACCCTATCCCTTCGCGGATCCAACTTCGCAGTAAGTTGGAGGGGGGTTGCAGGGGGGCAGCGCTCTCCTGCCCGTAAGGTTGGGGATTCGGGGGCGTGAGCCCCCGAGGTGAATTTTTCGAGGTACTATATATGATTCTATCCATTCCCTGCCCTGATCCATGGGCGGCCCAAGTGCTGGCCGCCCACATCCCTGGGCGACCAGACACCTGGCCGCCCAGCCCATTCCAGGGCGGCCAGAAACCTGGTCGCCCACCATCCTAGGCGACCACAAGATTGGCCGCCCAGATCCTTCAAGGTGGCCAGAGTCCTGGCCGCCCAGCTCCTCAAGGAGGCCATCGATCTGGCCGCCCAGCTCATTTGGGCGGCCAGAACCTTGGCCGCCTCCTGATAACTGCCCGTCAAACCCACTATCCGCCCACTCCGGGCACGTCATCCAAAACCGTTCCCCACTCGGGGGGGTTCGAGACCCACGTAGCCTCACACGCACTCTATTTTCGAATGTTTTGGAGGGAGACTGCCCCGACATACAAAACTCCATTCTGAATCATCTCACACGGTGGGGGGGGACTTCGACGGAGGGGGCTGGACACTTCCAGGGTTGGAACATTTTCGCTCACGGAGAGAGTTGAACATTTTTGGGAGGAGGTTCTGCCAGTTCGGAGCGGAGAGAGAGAGCTGTGAGCACGAGAGCACCTTCCCCGACCTTCTCCTACCTGAGGAACCTGCCGTTAAAGAGCTCCACGACCGGAGAGTCCAGCTTGCAGGGGGCGGCCATCGACATGGCCGCCCACCTCCTCTAAGCAGCCACACATGTGGCCGCCCTCTGTTGGTTGACGGGAAAACCCCGTCCTTCTTTCCCTATCCTTTATCTTGCTGCGTTTTACTCCATTTCACTGCATTACATGCATATTAGCCTTGCCTAGATCCTATTTCTAAAGAGATTTTTCAACCCAAAACATAGGGAAGGCGAATGGTCGAAAGTCTCGGCCATCCCCCTTCCCGCCCCCCTTCCTGGTACGATCACCACCATTAGCATGTTTTCCTTTTAGCTTGAGCATGTACTACACTATCACAGTCTAATGGATTTTCTTTTGTTGTTTGCTGGTTAACTTGTAGGAACTTCATCATCGACTAGTAGAGCTCCGCGTTCTTGGCCGGCAGAGAGCGAGGACAGAAGAACCCACTGTAGACACGCCAAAATTGACATTTTGTTGATCAAATCTCATGTTATTATGTAAACGCCCCAAGTGGACTTCAATATTCCTATAATATAAAGTTTTTCTATTTTTCATGAGTTTTCTGCATTTTTCCTGCATTTTCGTGAAACACGGCTTGACGAAGGGCGTTACTTTCTAAAGTAACGACCTGTCATAGGGCGTTTTAAAAGAAAGGACGACCGTAGGTGAGGGCGTCAATTCCTGGTATTATCCGTTAATTTCTGGAATTATCTACTTTTAAAATAAAAGACATTTTCTGAGTAACGCCCATCCTCAGGGCGTGTTTTGAATAAACGCCGTTATCTCAGGCGTGTTATTTCAGTTTCCAAACGGAGCAAGTTTCCATTTCCAAAATTAAACCCAGGAAGAAACGGCCTTTCCTGGGTCGTGTTTCAAGAAACGCCTCTGTGCAGGTCGTCAATTCATAAAAAGACGCCCTGTCTCAAGGCGTGTTTTCACTCCAGACTCCTTCTTTTTCCCATCTTTCCCTTACAGTTCCCTACCATCCTTTGGACTCTTGCCCGATCTTAATCCTTCTTTGGATGCCTCATTACCCATTCTTATCATTTCCTTGTTTGATCACATCCGATTGAAGCTATAAAAGAAAACATCATTCGCTCGTAAAAGAGGTTGAAGATTTTAGTATTCAATAGGCACCCTGAGCATTTAGAGGTTAAGAAATTACATACTGAACAAGCACGCAGGGCTTCATCCTTTGGCTTTTCTTCATCCTGCTGCATCCGTTCCGCATCTTCCCGGTTGCACCTTTACTCTCGTCAGGGAGAGCAGGGCTACATATTATTTTGTTTTGTTCATTTCATTCTCATCACATTATCATCACTGTGGTCCCTTGTCGTTATTTCTTTTACTGCATTTAGCATATTATCTCCTTCCCTAGTTCTCTGCTAGGGGTTTTTAAAAAAAAAGAGAGGTGCGCACGTTGACGTCGATTCATCATTTCATGTTGGTTTTTGGAACGATACTACTGCACTTTGGCTGATCCCCTCCCTTTTCCTTGTTTTTCATTGTCTTTTTTTTACAAGGTAATCAATCAAGAAAACCCACTTCATCGGCCGGCCGATTGGAGTTGGAGGAGGAGATCCATATTTATCCCGCATTCCACTCTTCACCAGGTACACGCGATCTCATTTTCTTCTTATTGAGGTAAACCCTCTGGCGATCACAACTCCCCTTTAGCACCTCGTGCTATATTCTTTATCATATCTTATACATGTTGTCATCATTGTTATTTACTTTTCACTACCAAAAGTGAGGATTTTTAATCCGATCTACAAATTGGCGATCACGGTGGGACATCCACTGTTTTCTTTATTGATTACCATCTCCATTGGCACCCTCGTGTGCCCTTTCCCTTTGACACCCTCGTGTGTCCTTTCCCCTTAGGCACCCTCGCGTGCCCTTTCCCCTCGGTACCCTCGGTACCCTTTCCTTTGTTCCCCTTGGGCACCCTCCATTGTGCACCCTGCACACTCCCCGGATCAGTCAATTGCTGCTTATTAACGCCTTCAACAAGGGCGTCTTTTGATTTAACGCCCCTCACAGGGACGTGTTTTGATTAATTAACGCCCCCCTCGAGGGCGTGTGTTTATTGCATCTGCTTGCCTTCTCTTCGCTATTTTCTCGTCTGCTATTTAGCACCCCTTACAGGGACGTGTTTCATTGATTAACGCCCATCTCCAGGGCGTCTGTTTCCATAACTGTTGTCTGCTCCATGCTTATTATACTGTCTGTGGAATAACGCCCCTCTTCGAGGCGTGTCATTGCTTATCAACGCCTGTCATTAGGGCGTTTCTATTTATCATAACTGCTGTTTGCTGCATCCTTATCATATTGCCTGTGAATTAACGCCGCTCTCTGAGACGTTTCATTTATTATCAGCGCCTATCATCAGGGCGTTTTCTCTGAGTTTTGACGCCCTTTACTGTAGGCGTCCTTTCTTTAGAACGCCTTAGCTCAAGGCGTGTTTTTTCTACCGTCTGTGAGCCCCTCACAGAATTTACGACAGCCACGCTGCCGTGTTTTCATTTTATCACGACCTACCGCAAGGCGTGTCTTTCCTCTTGCTGTGAACACGACCTTTCCAAAGGCGTGTCTCTACTGTTCTTTTCACAGATTGGCCATTATTCATTGCTGGGCATTTGTCTTGATATTACATTGCTGATTGGATTATCTTGATTTGCTGGCTTGGTTGAGAGACCTCCTCTCTCTATCCTAGGATCCACACACCCTTCTTAGAATCGGGACGACCCTCCATTGAGCATTCCGTCTCTTTGGACCGGAAATCCCTTTTCCAAGACCTCCGTAAGTCCCCGCACCCGTGGATTCCCTCACGGACGCCGGGCTGGTTGTACCCTCGAAGTACCTGGAGTTTAGAGAACCTATGCGTTGTTAAAAGAGAGAAGAACTTAGTTGACCCGGAGGTTACACTCGGATAACTAGG
>JAHNEJ010002402.1:0-88179 GCA_022559845.1 Amorphophallus konjac | reverse complement strand
TTAAATAAATAATTAGATTCATCATTAGTGATAATCATGATCGTTAATATTAATTAATTATCTAAGTGATAAGTATGAACCTTAAATTGAAGATTTAAAAATTTTATCTAAGTCATCTTAATCTCAATCAAACAAAAAATAACATTACGTCTTGTAACTTAGGATAAGAAAGGTAAAATAATATATTTGTAACACTTATTCTCGTTCGTATCCTTATTTTTTACCAAACGAATAATAGGGATACTGACGTATTTATCCACTCACGTACCAAACGCACGTCAGAATAAGAATATAGATAAATTAACTCAGAATGACTTATGTCTATTCTCGTCATAATTTATTCCGATATCAAACATAACCCCGAAGTCTAGCCGATATATATACAAAAGCATGTGTATAATAAATCTAGTTCTTGCAACGAGGTTATGTTAGCCTGATGGAGTTAGAAAAGTCATATTAAAATTATTAGACAATTTAAACTTAAGATTTCAATGCATATCAACTACATCATATCAAAATTATTGGACTATCCAAACTCAAGGTTTTATTCATACTATAAATAGAGAGGGCCTCACGTGAAGGCTGAATTAGGCCACACCGTGCATACAATAATATGTGTACGTACAGAATCTATTTATAAGTACATAATATAATCATGAGGTTTTTATATTATAATAGAGTTGTCACGTCATTTATCTAGATGAAGAATATATTATTATATTTTTAGTATAACTATTCTCACAGATTGACCCAATTCCAACCCATTGGTTTGAAACAGCTGTAGATTTACGGAACATCACTCGTGTGCGGGGCCCACCATCCAGCTGCGGGGAAGAAGACAAACTTCCAGGCACGGGAATGCCGAAGGCGTTGCATCTGGAACCTTCGGGAAAGATCGTGCTCCCCGTGAAGCTCACATGGGAGGGACTGCCTGGTTTCCCCCTTTCTTCCGCGGGCGAGCATCCACGTGACAGTCAGATGGTTACACCGGCTCTATGCAGAGCATACGTCCCTCTAAAATTACATATATAATTTTATAATTTTATAAATTTTAAATATTGATTTTTATTTTAATATTTTATATAAATTTTATTATTTTAACTATATTTTTTTTAAAATATAGATAAAAGTTCATTCCATCCTAATGAAATATGTACATATAAGAAGAACAAATAAAGATCAATGTCAAAGAAAAAAAAAACGGAACGACGTTGGCGCTAGCAAACACTCAAAAGCATTAAACTCTAATGTAAATAATCATCCAGAGCGGAGAATATATTTAAGTCTTTGTGGAGGGCGGACATCATCCGTGAGTAGATTGTTGCAACTCTTCGTTCGATAGCTTAGAGAAGGGAGAGAGAGTCTCGTAAGACAAGTCATTTCATAGACATGAAGAAGCACTAGAGCACGGGACACCTCAACGGCCGGTGACGTGTACCTAATCGACCACATTAACGTCGACATCACTGTCATTTTAACAATCTCCAAAAAGATACGGCTAGACCATGATAAGCGGTCTATCATATGAGGAGAGGATTGCTGTGAATGTCCTAAGGAAGATGATCGTAGGAGAGTACCAAAATGGGATAAATGATGTAGTTAAAATAAGAGGGCTTAAGGGATGCAGGGTCTGTGGTGAGGGGAGGTGGGGTTCTTTGTGCCTAACAAAAGAGGGGAGAAATGAAAGGGAAGGGAGAGTCTAAACTTAGGATGTCGCACTAAGTTGCAGATAGGACAATAGTGGAGGCGGGGATGGTGGGGAAAGGTAAGGGGAGGGAGGCAGTGGAGGCGGGGATGGTGGGAGAGGTAAGGGGAGGTGGTGGAGGGAAGCGTGAGAGCCCTTTAGATCTTACAGGTTAATTATCGAAGCTCTCCCCTCCTCCCTCTCTCTCCTCCCCATGTTCCTTCGTTGGTATCAGAGCGAGTAGATCTATCTTGCTGCGCCTCTCTGTCGCGACTCCACCTACCAGATCCGCATACCCACCTTGCGTTGTCACGAGTTCTCACCTACAGTGTTGTCGGGCTCCCTAGGATTATTCAACTGTGTATAAGTCATTATTCAACTTAGATTTGTTTCAAATAACTTGGACAACTATGTATATGTAAAGAAGATTGAGGGCAAGTGTATATGTAAATGATATTTTGCTCGAGAATGATATGAAAATGTTGTATAAAATCAAAATTGAGTTCATTGAAAAATTTGAGATGAAGGACATAGGTGAGACATCACATGTCCTTGGTGTACAAATCCTAAGAGATAAGAAGTCTAGAATATTGAGTATAAATCAAGAAAAATATTTGCATTCAATACGTTAGAAGATTTGGGATGTAGAGTTACAATTTGTCACCTACACTATTGGTCTATGGCAAGCAATTGTATAAAGAATAATGTACTAAAGAAGGGCATCGCACGCTTGATATATCATATGCACAAGCAGTTGGTAGCTTGATGTATGTTATGCCATGCATCAGGCCTGGCATAGTATATGTAGTAAGTTTAGTCAGCAAATATCAAAGTAATCTTGGTCCAGCACATTGGAAGCTATTAAAATGATTATGAAATATTTGAAAGGTAATATGCACTATAAGTTAGTTTATCAAGCTGATACACTACTTGAGGTACTTAGTTACTCCGATGCTGATTTTAGAGGTGATAAAGATGATGAAAATTCTACTTTGGGACACTTGTTCTTCATTCTTAGTGGTGTTGATGTTTCTCAGGATAGCAAGAAACAAAGATGTGTCGCAAGATACACACAAGAAGCTAAGTATATTACTGTTAGTATGATAGCTACTCACACAGTCTGGATAAGATAGTTTCTCAAAGATATGGATCTCAATTTGGAAGATGGATCAATTGAGATGTTATGTGATTAATCAGACATCAATAAACATGATCAATAGTAGAGCAAATAACTCTAGAGGAAAATGTATAGAAATAGAATATCATTACATCTGTGATATTATACAGAAGTGGAAAATAAAAATGACTTATATTCGCACTAATGATATGATTGTCGATCTTTTAATAAAAAGTATTTCGTAAGAGAGCTTTGTCAAACGTGTTGGTTTGATGGGACATAGAAATATATAAGTGAAAGAAAACTGTCATGAATAATGAGAGTGATGATACATCTCACAAATAGTTGAAGTATATCAGAAAGAATATAATTGAAAGAAATGTTATACATCTCATGGATAGTGGGAGTACATCAGAAAGAACATAATTGAAAAGAATGTTGCACATCTCATGAACAGTGGGAGTATATGCTAATGAGAACTAAGTCTCACAAATAATGAGAGCGTATTGAGAAAGTATCTTATCTAGTTAGCCAAGTGAGAGATGTTGGGATATAGCCAATAATCCCAGGTGGAGATAAACCTGATTGAAGAGATTCTCTCCATGATAAGGATAAGGCGGAGACAATTCCATGAGAGATAGAGGTGGTTGACAGAGGTAATTAGTCTCTAGATTATCATGGGTTCTCTACCCTTATAATCTATAAATAAAAATTGTGAGACGCGTTGAGATCTCAAGAGTTAATCATCAGAGCCTTCCTCTCTTACCTGTCTCTCTTCTCCATGTTCTTTCAGCTAGTACAGTGGGTTGCGTTCGAGAATAGAATAAACTAGAGACAAAGATTTACCTTAAAATTTAGACATGGTTGTCTGTATTCATTTCAGATTTTAGTTCCCAACAATGTATATAATATACAATCCTCTTGAATCTCCCCTTTCCTATGCCACATGGGAAGGAGGGGACAAAGGAGTGATTTCGAGAAAGATTTCTTTCTCGTGGTGGAGTTATTTATTTTGACATAAAATAATATAAAATACTATTTTTATATGACACATAAGATATGATATCATACGATTATTTTGCAGTATATCTTGTCAAATCAAATGGCGTTTATAATAAGAACTAGTTCTCCCAAAAAAACATGAGTTTTAAAATAAGTGATCAAAACGACTCATCATCTGATCTGTCTTGTTTGATTGGAGAATTAATTTTGATATTAGTGTTTTAAAATATAAATATTATTATTGATATGGAAGGAGCAGGGGAGAGTGACGATCCAAGGAGGAAGATAGAGCTTTGAGTGGAGGAAGGAGAGGAGATAGGAGTCAACTTTTGAGCTATGCTATTTTTAATATAAATTTAGATGTGTGTAAAATTTGATATAGTGCTATTAAACTTGCCTAACATAAAAATACAAGAACATGATAATAGTGTAACTAAACATCCACTGTCAAATAGTAATTATCAGAAATTGTCACTCGTAAAGATGTTAAATACAACAGTTCACTGCCTCCTAATTAAACCATGAAGAGCCTTTTTACCATCTCCAATTAAACGAGCCTTTTTACACTCTATTCAAACCAACGGCGTGATTTATGTCAGATTTCTGAACATAATTTACGAGGCATCCCTCCTCCGAGAGATTTTTTTGTTGGCCAACGGCAAAGATTCGTGTACGGCAACGAACCAACGGTTGGATGCGAAGCCGGGGAAGTCCAGGCGCCGCGGGGCGGCCGCGGAATCGGCGCTGGGCGGGGGCACGCCAACCCGGGGACGTCTGTCCTATCCACGCGTCCGTCTCACATTCCTCCGTTACCAACTAGTTATTCGTCTACACATAGCAAGTGGCCACGTGTGGGCCTCCCCACGAGTCAGGCACCCGCGCCGTCGTACGATGAAGGTGGCACTTACATCCCCCCCCCCCCTCTTGGCCTCCGGGCCGCCGCTCATCCCGCTTCGTCTGTGTCCTCTACGCGTTGGAGCGAAGTGACACGGAGGGCTTGGATATGTCCAATAACGTTGCGACCGTCCGTGCGGTGACGTCCCTGCGGACGTCTGGTTTTTGTAGGGGGAGGTGTGATATTTACTTGTTAGAGTTATCCTGAGTTGGTGTCCGGTGGTGGACATATATGGGACGTCCTGACATGGATGTTACAGGGCCATTCGGCCGCCCCTTAATTAGTAGATTCCTTTCCCCTCTCTCTCCTCCCGCGCATCCCCCTCTCCCCGGACCCAATAGACAGAAGAATGTCGTGATCGTGGGTAGTCACGTGAGGGGGAAGACGAGGGACTTTACGCTAATATCCATAACATAACCAAGTTAATATAAAAGAAAAATACCCGTACGTGAACACTGAAATAGCCGTGAAATTAGGGATGTTTCAGAATTAGATTTAAATTAAAAATTGAAATACGTGGACACTGAAATAACGGTGAAATTAGGGATATTTATAATTTGATTTAAAATTTTAAATTAAAAATTAAATCGAATGATTTAAATTTAAATTCGATTCGATTCCATAACGTGTGAAATCGAATCAAATCAAATAAATCAAATTTATTATTTTTATATTTATATTTATTAATATTATATAACATAAATATATTAAAAATTTTAAAATTTTAATTACATATATATATAAACATACAATATATAAATATTATAATTATTATACATGTAATTTATTAAATATAAATTGTTATAAAATATAAAAAATTCGATTGGAATCTAATCAAATTGAACTAAAACGAATTTGTTCGATTCTATTCGAATCTGTTTGATGTTTTGATTTATTTTGATTCAATTTAAAAAGACATCTTCAAATCGAATCAAATCGAATGTTGATCACTCCTACGCGAAGTTAGGAACAAACAAAAAAAATTTATATCTAAAGTTGAAAGGTGTTTTATTAATTAAAAAATTATATCATTTTAATTTATGTCTTTTTTACAACTATACCATTATTAAAAGTTCAGTGTTATCAGAACCGGATCGGCCGGTCGGACTGGTTCGACCGTGAACCGGTCCAGGAACCGGTCCGATTAGGCCCGGTCCGGTCAAATGGCAAAAAATCGTGTGAACCGGTTCGGGCCGGTTCGACCCCATTCCCCCGCAAAAAAAAAAAATAAATAAAAATTGGTTCGGTACCCGCCCCCGTTACTATTCGATGAAATCATTTAATTCGACACATAACTCAAGCCCACATTCTATGCCCTTTGGGTCCTGACCCAAGAGTGAGCTCTCCAACATATAAAGTCAGGTAAGTCTTTCTAACTTCCAATATGGGACTAAACATAAAGTCTCTATTTCCAACATATAAATGAAGATATTTGAATCAACATAAAGGCTCTATTTCCAACAAGTAGTTACAAGTTATTCTCTATATATATATATATATGTTTATTTATTTTGATCATTATATCTTATTTGAGTTATTTCTTATTATATTATGTTATAGAATCGGGTCGGATCATATATCAATATTATAATGACACCACGGTTCAAACCGGTTCGAACCAACGGTCAAACCGGTTCAAATCGAATCAGCTCATTGTCCGGTTCAGGCACCGATCCGATTCTGATAACATGTAAAAGTAAATTTCTTTGAATGACGAAGGCGGCCGACACGTAGGACAGTGGTCGCATCAGCTTCAGGGTTAACTTCGGATTAACATGTCTTTAACTCTAGATTAGGTTGTTTTTTACAACTATACCACCATTAAAAGCAAATTTACTTGAATGACGAAGGCAGCCGACACGTAGGGCTGTGGTCGCATCAGCTTCACGGTTAATTTAGGATTAACCCGGTTTTAACTCTAGGTTATCTCCTCAACCGTTTTGATTGATCGGATTCAGTTTTCTGTAATCTAACCAGTGTTATCAGAATCGAATCGGACTGGTTGGTCGAATCGATTCGACCGTGAATCGGTCTAATAACCGGTCCGATTAGGTTCGATTTGGTCTAATGTTAAAGAATCGGACGAACCGGACGAACTGCGATTCGACCGGTGAACCGGTCCGAACCGGTTCGACTAGATGCACACATTAAAAAAAATATAAAAATATTTAAATATTCAAAATGATATGTATGTATGAACAAAAATATCTTATCATTATTAATTTATTATTATTTAGTATTTTATTTTAGATATATTTAAAAGTTAAATGTTTAAATGAGTATAAATGTCAATTGTGAAGAGTGAACATTAATAAAATATTATAAAATTTTAAGGTCAATTTATTTTACAATGTTATTGTTATTTTTTTACTTGTATAGTTAGTAGTTATATAACCTGGATTAATAATTATATATATATATTTATTTATTTTGATCATTATATCTTATTTATTATTATCTTAGGTTATAGAATCGAGTCGGACAACACTATAATGACATCACGGTTCAAACATGTTCGATTGAATGGTTAAATCGATTTGAACCGAACTAACTCCTTATCTAATTCAGATACCGATTCAATTCTGATAACACTGAATCTAATTAAAAATAAATAAATTTTAAATTAATTCTTGATTTACTAAGCCAAAGAGTTACCTAACCAAAAAAAAAGTTACGAAAGCGGGGCGGGGGTTAGGGTGTAAGAAACTTTCACCTCAAGACTCTAAAATTTATTCACATAGGACGACATTCGAGGAGTAAAAAAAAACTCTTAAAAATAAATCTCACGTCATTTAAATTATTTTTTAAAATAACTTTTTTTCTCAAACTCCAGCTCTTAGTGGACCGACAATATAAATTTGGGTACCCAGAAATTTTCCAGCAATTATTACTCCGGCTAGCGACGGACGAAGACCAGATGATTGATGCGTTCGGCGCCGACGGCTGCTGGCCGCGCCATGTGTACTCGTCCGTGGCCCCCACCCTCGGCTCTCACAGGTTTCTTACAAGACACACGTGTTCACACGTGACCCGGTACGCAGCGGAACCATCTGGGGGCCGGTGGGGAGAGGCGGGGTACGCCACAACCTTATCCTCACCACAACGCAATCATGGCGGAGGTTGAATGTGACCACGCAAGTTCAGGCAAGGGACGTCTCCAGAAGTGGGGAAAAAAGGGCGGGGGGTCCACGTAGGGATATTCTTTTAATATTCTACTTTCTTTTGCTTTTTTGATAGGATGCGCCAAACCCAGTAAGATATTGATCAAGTTTTTTTCTTGGTTGATGTTTAACATTTTATTCTAATCCATGATTATATATATATAACACTCTCCCTTCTTACCTTGTTTTATAAAGGCCCTCTAATCCCTCTTCTTAATCAGCATATACTCTTCACTTACCAAGTGCAAGAATGCAAGCAATGAGAGAGTCCACGCATGAACTGCCTAGGAGCATGTGATTATGATGTTATTTGTGGTTTTTTAATATTTTTTATGAGATATTTGATTACATTTTTTAGACATATTTTCTCTCAAAATTTATTTTGAAAAAAAATGTGAACTAAATCCTATTTGGTGCACATCTCCTAATTTTTAAGGAGATAATTAACACTTTAGTAAATTTTTTTAAATAAAAAAAATATTCTTATTTTTTTCAAAAGAGTTAATCTCTCTTTCTCTCTCATAATCATCCCTTTCTCACGCACACACGCACACGCTATCACCTCTTTCTCTTCCTCTCATAACCACCTCTCTCTCTCTCACACACGCGTACAAGTTACCACCTCTCTCCATCTCTCTCTCAAATATCTCTCTAAAGAGAAATCTTCTTCCTAGTTTTAACATTATTTAGATTTTATCAAATAGGTTAAAACTTAAATTTATTAAATTTAAAAATTATGAAAAAATCATAGTAAAATATTTTTCAAAAGAGAAATAATCTTAAAAATTATTCTCAAACACCTTATTAGTACTTGTTCGTTAGAAGTTACTTATTGTTGAATCCATAAAATCGTAATGTTGAGATACAATGGTCCAGAAGTCATAAGCACATGAACCATAACATATTTAACTAATACGAGACTATTGTCCAGGGAAACTATGCACAAACACCAACACTCTCCCTCACGGCTAAGATAGGACGTGGATATTAATTGGGTGGAGGTGACAATATATGGAGTTGGGTTCATGACCTGCCCCGATATCATGTTAAATCTATAAAACCGCGGTGTTGAGATACACATGCTATGGTCATAATTACATGAATCACAACTCATTTAATCAATATATAACTATAGTTCAAGAGACTATGCTCAAATTTTAACACTTATTAAAAAAAATAGTTCTCTAGATTACTCTAACCTAAAAAAAGGTTAACTTCATGCAGACTATCGTTACGTGTAAAATAGTAAAATTATCATTCTTAGTTATCAAATATCAGTTAAATATCAACTTCGACTAAAATCAAGATAAGAGATTGCAGTACCTAGGAAGACCAACAACTATGTTCTTCTTCTCCGACCACTACTTTCGTAGGTGTATAATCCTCAATATTAATATTGCATTTTCTTCTTCGAGTCTTCTAATTAATGGTTTGATCAGTCCCACAAGTGCGCTTAACTGGAAACTGAGACATGGGCACCAGGAAATCAGGACAGCATTTGAAGAACCCACATGTCTATCCATGCAACAACCAATTAAATGCTCGCATGAAATTTGAAAGACTTTGAAACATCATAGATCTAGTACTGTACCTTATAATATCCGTAATACTGCTTAGGTTTGTTTAAGTATTGTTTGTACGATCCTATTATCTACTTTAAAAATCTTGGTTTAAGTACTGTAAAACAAAAAAAAACTTGTTTTGTTATTCTAGTGTTTTGTGTGATGTGGGGGTTTGCATATATGTACAATCCTAATTACTACACTATGTCTAGCCAGCCAGAGACACTCGACGCATCCATAGTTTCATCCTTATTTTTACATGGCTTTCACGTCACGTCATTTGGTGAGTGGATATTAATTGGGTGGAGGAGATAAGATAAAAAATATACAGAGTTGGATCTAAGACGATGCTCTGATATCATGTTGAATCCACAGAATCACATTATTGAGATACACATGCCTATTGTCATAAGCATATGAACAACAACTCATTTAACCAATGCATGACTATTACCCATGGGACTATACTTAAATTCCAACGACATGACTCACACACCAAGTTAATTAAACTTAGAGACCACTAAAAAAATTCAAAAAAATAAAATATGTTATATGTGCGACACCATGGGATGTAATTACCAGAGATGTTGCACTAAGCATTACTCTGGTCGAGTAATTTTTAAATACGGAGGTTTGATCATGTGCCCGATGGTGTGGACATCTAATTATTGGGGGGTGGCTTGGTGCAAATGAGTAATATTTGTTTTGATACCTTGAGTTATTATCATCATCTCCAATCTGGCTCCCATGTTCTGAGAGGTACGTAGTCCTTGAGATTTTGTCACTTTTCATCTTATGGATTCCAGTGGAAATCAAGCTGGAATTCCTTATTTGAACGCTGATGTGATGCAACTGAGAGATTTGAGGGTCGATTGCTCCTCCTCTGGTGTCCCGACTCACGTTTGGATCGATTTGGGCATCTTCCATCTTATGGATTCCAGTGTCAATCAAAGCTGGATTTCCTTGTTGAAGACTCTGTGATGTAACTGAAATTGGATGGACGGTTCACATTGCGCAGCCCAAACTGAGGGATGCAAGCTGCCCTTTGTTTGTTTCGTTGAGGTTGACATAAGAAGAGATTGAAGGAGGAGGGGTTGGAAAAAAAAATAAAAAAACTTTTACAGAGAAAGAGATTGAAGGATGCGAGTTTTCAACCTCCACAATTATAAATATAATTAACAAATTCTTTTATTACATTGTTTTGTAATGGCCATTTAATCCCTCTTCATAGCATATACAATTCACTTTTTGAGTGTAAGAATGCAAGCATCGACAATCTAGATATTGCTTGAGCCCAACCATATACCTGCTATCATGCTACACTTCACATTTCAGAACAGAGTGATGAGATAGTCTACTCATGAATTACCTGGGAGCATGTGAAAGTTTGATGTTATTTGTGATTTTTTAATCTTTTTTTAGTAGTTGTTCGCTAGAATTACTTGTTGAAAAACAAAATAGTTCTCTCATTAACTCTTACCTTTAAAAAGTGGTTAATTTTAGTTATAATATTTTCACATGTAAAATATCAAAATTATCGTATTTGATTGTCAAATATCATATGCATCATCCTAATTAATTAAAGATTTAAAAAATATTAATAAATAATGAAAATATCTTAAAAATTTATGTGAAAAGATTTGGAGTTGATATAAATGTTTGAAACATTTTTGTCGAGCTCGAGATATGTCTCGGTGGTTCATCACCTCTCCCCACGATGGAGAGATCGTGAGTTCTATTTCATTCCCCAACGTGCATAGTAGGATCACCTCCCCGTGGATTACTTGCGAACATCGTGATGTTAGTTAGCGGGATCAGTTGCCCCCTATTTATGAAAAATTCCGAAGCATCTTTCGACTCTCGATTCTCTCGTTCCCCTCTTCGTATTCACCTCGATCTCATATCACTAGGTCATGCAACCAAAAAAATGTAAAAAAGAGTACATGTTTTCAGTTTCGTGGTACTTCTAAAATTTTCTGTTAATAATAATGATATAAATGATATTTGATGATTAGTTATGCTAATTTTGATATTTTACATGTAAATAAGATATATATATATATATATATATATATATGGGAAATATTCACATGGGGCCGGCCCCATGGCTATTTGCCATGGTGCCGGCATCTGGGCCCTTGATCGCATGGGATCGGCCCCATGCGATCATCGACCCCATGAGATGGAGGGCCCAGATCCTGGCACCATGGTAAATAGCCATGGGACCGGTCCCATGCGAACATCTCCCTATATATATATATATATATATATGTATATATATAATTAGCCAAATGAAACCTGTTAAATAAGGGAGAGTCGTGCAGAAATAATTCATACTGGATCGTATTCCCTCCATTCTGAAATTTCGTTATGTTTGAATAATTTCAATTTAGAGTCTCTGCAAGCAAACCCCTCAAATGAAAAACACTTGCAGGACGACACATTTAAATTAATAACCCTCTATTTTATTTAACAATGTAAGGATCCTCGATGCAATGTTCTTTTCAAAACGAAAAGTTATCCTCTAACCTTAAATACATATAACATATTATATTCAGTACTTTTTTATTTGTCTTTTGGCATGGTAACTATAGAGAAAGGTTTTCAAAATTTTATAAATTTTAATATAAGATTTATGATATTATTGAGATAGGTTGAGTCCTATTTATCTTGATACGATACGAGTTAATCTGATTAGAGCGGATTTAAAAGAAATTATCCATTTGAAATTCTTTTTTTATTAAAAATTTGAAATGACTCGATACTTATCATGGATCAGAACCTCGTGATTTTGGAGTTGTATGAAAAAAAATTCCCGTCAATCTTGAAGTATCCAAGACGGTGTTATCATAATTAGATCGGACCGGCCGGTAAGACCTGTCTGACCGTGAATCGGTCTAGGAACGGTCCGATTAAAGTCGGTTCGATATAATGTTAAAGAATCAGACGAAACGAATGAACTGCGGTTTGACCGGTGAACAGATCCGAACCGGTCCGACCCGATTCACCCTTTAAAATAAAAAAAATAAACGTAAAAATATTTAGATATTCAAAATGATATTTATGTGTGAACAAAATTATCTTATTATTATTGATTTGTTATTATTTATCATTTTATTTTAAATATATTTAAATTTTAAAAGTTTAAAGAAACATCGATATCAATTATGATGAGTGAAGACCAATGTAATATTATAAAATTTTAAGATCGATTTATTTAACCATACTACTGATGTTTTTTTACTTATTTAGTTACATAATCATGATTAACAATTATACCTGTATATTTTTTTAATTTTGATCATTATATTTTATTTCTTGTTGTCTTATATTATAGAATAGAGTCGGACCATGTATCAATATTATGATTACGTCACAGTTTAAATCGATTCGATTGAATGGTCCAACCGATTCGAACCGAATCAACTCATTGACCGATTCATACATCGGTTCGATTACGATAATATTGATCCAAGATGATATTTCAACGGGCACCTAAAATGAGAGGTTTCCAGAGAAACAGATTGTTATATTTATTCTTTCCGTTAGAGAGAAGCAACACAAGTAACCTTTTTAATTAGAGATCACTCGTTTGTAAATGATCATAGTTTGTTCTTTCCTAGTGTTTACTTAAGGATACGGAAAGGACTCTTTCAAATGATTGGTTAAGTGTGTTGGAGTTGGAGGGTTTGTTTTATTATTCTTGATTTAAGCAATTATTGCTGAATGTTTGGATCTTGTACCTTACTATCCATGATGTGCCATGCAAATATTTTATCAGTTTCGCGTTATCTCTAATGCTGTGGAAGTTAGGTGTTGGGAGACTTTCAACATTTTGGCACCGAACTAAAAGATTATTTGGGAATTAATTATAGGTTCACATCCATGCCTCTATACTTGACCCTCTTCTTTAATTAAGCATTGAATTAGCACATAAGATTACTCTGTTAGAATTTGAGCATAGTCTCTTGATAATAGTCCCGTATTAGTTAAATGAGTTATGGTTCACGTGCTTATGACCCTGGACCCTTGTATTTTAACACCGTAATTTCATAGATTCAACATGATATCATAGCCCAATAAATGTTCACGGTCCAACTTAGTAGTGAGAGATAGTGTTGGAATTTGGGCATAGTATCTGGACAATAGTCCCGTATTGGTTAAATGAACTATGATTCATGTGTTTATGACCATGAACTCTTGTATCTCAACATGTACGATTACTCATATGAAATTTCTTAATTATTTTGAGGACTTGGCTATCCATGCTTCTTTACTATCAGCTTTTATAATTATGGTTTTTGGGTATCATACTGTCATAAAACCCTAGGCGATGCTAGGGACGAAGTGGTGGGTAAGGTTATCAATGGAACGACTTGGGTCGAGATTAGTACAGTTCAGCTCAAGTCTGACTCGTTTGTTTTTAAGCTTAAACTCGGTTCAACTTAAGTGATAATTTATCGGACTAAATCAGACCTAACTATATCACTAAATTGTAAACTCCGACCTCAACCCGACAAGTTATATTAAAAAATCAATGAAAAATGATGCATGTAATAGTATAAAATTTGTAATCTAATATTATCATTGAAAATAATGATTAACATTTTAATATAATGAAAAGATATAAGATATTTTTTCGTGGATGGCCAATGGCACGAAACTCTATTTTTTTTGTCAATGTCACGTAGATTTTCAGTTAAAATGATTGGTCATTCAAATTTTAAAATTTCATTCAAAATCTAAATATTTTATGAGTTTAAAAATTTTAGCCCGACCCGATTCTTTAACAGACAACTCATACCAAAAATCGATGGACTTAAAAAGAGATGACGGCCAGACCCAATGTCGAGTTAGGTCCGGGGCCCATTGAGCCATCTCTATTTCTCTTCTCTAGCATTTACCTCACTCCCCCTTAATTTTATAGATAGATTACCGCATCATCAAACAATCGAGCTCCTGGGTTATGATTGATTCCCCACCTACTATGTTAAAGAGGGTACATTAAATCTGAAAAATTATGCTTCTCCACAAGACCACCACAGCTTTAAAAAGTTTTGCATACAATTCATTTATATAACGGGTTAGGTTAGGGGCGGGTGGCTTACCCAGGTTAGCTCACCTCACCCTTAACCCTAACATGGGTTGATTAACTCATTCCACCTATTTTCTAGGAATGAGTTAATCCACTTTAACCCTATCCGACCCGGGTTAAGAAAAAAATTATCAAACAAGGAATAACTTACCCGACCCCGGTTAACTCACCCTAACCCAACTTAACCCGTTACCAAAGTGGCCCTTAGGGTCAGTGAGAAAGCATATGGGAGAGAGAGCAGTGGGCCCCACTCTCTCCTCACACACAAGAGTATTAACCGGGCTCGATTATCAAATTAGCCCTTCCGTTTCTAATTAGGTTTAGATGAATCATCCCTCTTTGTTAAAGATAAAAAAATTTGGCATCACTAATCTTCTGAAACCAAATTATTTTTTGGAGTAACACATGAAAACATATTAATCTATGTTGTCGCGAACATCGAGCGTAAATAAAGAATATTATGCTTGTTTATCTGGGTTTCAGGTATGAGTTATCATTGGCCTTCTCTTAATCTTCTCATATGAATAGTACAAATAAACAAATAACAAAAAAAACCTCATGACGTGAGTAGTACAAATCTTGGATTTGCATCATTCACAAGAGCGTTTTTTTTCGATTTTTTGAAGAGGGGGACGACTGTAGTGTAACTCAAGTGATGAAAACTTAGTGTGTGAGTATCACTTGAAAAAATAAATAAATAAATAACGCAACACTCTTGGATGTAATTAATAAGATGTTGCACGAAGTATTAATCTACTCTTATCTCTTAACGGGAAATTTAAAATAACAATATTCTCGACCCAGAAAAAAATCTACAAAATGATCTCGAAGAAATTGCAAGGTCCATCTTTTCAAACACAACATACATCTATGCACGCAAGTAATTGTCCTGTGCCCTCGAACCACACGCAAAACTCTCTTCGTTCTCACAAGCCTCCAACTGGGGATGCATTCGTTAAAAGCAAGCAACTCATCTGTGGCACAGGTGAGTTCAAAGGAAAGCATTGACATCAAATACTCTGCTCTATTTATTTTATTTGTATTCTATTTTACTTTACTTTAGTCATTAATATGTATATATCTTTTTATTTTTTGTGATTTTATTTTTACAAGTAAAGTAAAGAAGGTGTAAATAAAGTAGATATAAATGGGGTAAAGAAATTGAAGTAAGTGATCTTAATCTCAATAGAATCAGCTATCCCACATGATTTATAATGATTTTTCAATCATTATAAACCTCAAAAAAAAAGAAATTCCATCCAAATGTGTCAGAGTTATCTACGTTTATGTGTGAGTATGATATGGGGAAAGAATGGAGAGAAAGACTATGCACATTCTCTCGCCTAATTTTCGCCAAAAGTTTCTCACATCCGACTTATTGATCTATTTCGTAGATTTTAATGAGAAATGGCCATTGTGCTAGTCAAAATATAGACTATTGTTGATTTAAATTAAGAAATTCTAACTTATAATTTGGTGGTTCACTCTTCACTCTTGCACGGAGGAGATTGTGAGTTCAAAATCTTACACTCAGTGAGAGTTACAAATTTTTATAGCTCTGTTCTTAACTTGTCTATAAAAAAAATGATTCAAACTAGGTTCATTTTCGTAAAAAAAATAATATTGGACTTTATCTCACCCTTGTAAAAGCACCGCTACATTTTACCTAACAATTTACACTCCCAAATGTGATTTGGATGTTCTACAAAAATCGGTATCAATTGAGATGGGTGTCAACAAAGCAACGCAACCTCTAGCTATCACAAGGTGTTGCTTGGTGTACATCTAGTTCAAGTGTACGACTCGGGTGTGTTTTTTTATTATGTTTTAAAATTTATTTATCAAGTTGAGGCTGAATTGAGCTACATGTCCATACAGAGAACGTCGAGATCAGGTGATTGAAAAAAAAATTGACAGGTCAAGTTATCAATAAAAATGAAAGGTCAAGTTATCAGTCTATTACCATTCTTTCATGTTTGTGATATTTTTAGTAGTCTGAATAGGGTATGTTTCATATTGAATGTCTAGCTAGGGTTTACCCCGACATTTGCAT
Organism: Amorphophallus konjac; assembly: GCA_022559845.1. NCBI lineage: Eukaryota > Viridiplantae > Streptophyta > Magnoliopsida > Alismatales > Araceae > Amorphophallus > Amorphophallus konjac. The sequence continues at coordinate 71,610 of JAHNEJ010002402.1, read as the reverse complement.
GTACATTTTTAAAAAGTTAAAATATTAAAAAACATAGTGCACACTGAGGTTGCGCACTTATGGCGCGAATAGTAATACCTAGATTTCAATCATTGAAATCTCCGACAACATTTCAACATTATCGAACGTCCTTAGTTGTGTCTCGACCCAACAAAAAAGAGAAGCAGACACATGATGGACTAGTTTCCCGAATCTTTCAAAGCTGGGAAGGAGGAGCTTCGGGAGATTATGGAACAATGATAATTCACCTCCTATCAGTGGCCAGTACGATGGATAGATTTTCCAAAGACTACCTAGGGCAGAAGTCTTACCAATTGCAACCTTAAGCTGGTTGTGCATCAAATAGTTCTCTTACATCATCATCTTTACCTATCGATGTATTGATCTATATTCTCATATTTTGGAAGTACAAAAATCACATTTCATCGAATATATTATATAATAAAATTTAAAATTTTTATTAATTTCATCGATTCTTAAGATTTATTATAAACTTATTATAGGATATTTGGTTGTTCTTTTCTACCTCTTTTTTCTCTTTAAAAAAAATAAAAATAGGAACCTTAGCTAAAATCATTTGATAACCCTTCCCCTAATTTAGAATGGAATCCATTATTTAAAATTTTCACTCAAAATAAAAATAAGCTTTGAGTATTTTTCTTTTTTTATGAGAATAACTAATAACCCTTGCAAAAACTCACGACCCTCGCGTGGCCCCTCCTTAAATCCTCCCTCCCTTCTCTCTCTTCTCTTGAATTCCTTTCCCCTTAATCGGTGGCTCCGCTGCACCCCCTCCCAACATCCATTGTCCCTCCTTCTTCGTCTCGCAAAGCTAATTATCTCGTAACTTCACCCTCGTGTAGTAACCCTCCCTCCTTCTTGCGAAGCCGCCGACCACCCTTGCGTAGTCCCCTTATAGCCACAATCGCATGCTGCCACCCTCCCTCCTCCTTTTTCCCCCTCCCTCTCTCTCTCTCTCTCTCTCTCTCTCTCTCTCTCTATATATATATATATATATATATATATGTGTGTGTGTGTGTGTGTGTGTGTGTGTGTGTGTGTGTGTGTGTGTGTGTGTGTGTGTGTGTGTGTTGCCATCAAGAAGGGTCGTTACAAGTTGTGGGCTCTCGCCTCCACCCTCTTCCTTGCCTTTTGATCCATCTTGTATTGGCAAGTTGTGGGCTCTCGCCTCGTCACTCTCAAAGTGTTCGCCACAGATTTAGACCACCTCGCCGATGACGTCGACACCTCACTCTGTGACGACCTTGACGTCCTTGTCCGACTCCATCTTGTCCCTCTCCTCGAACACCGTCAGTGTCTACCAAACAACTCTACATAAATTTCAAAAATAATGACATTTTTACCAAATTGATATTTACTCATTTTCATAAATTTCAAAATTTTGGTTAAAAGCTGACATAATATATGTTTTCGGTAAAAATAGATTTTTTTAGAAGAAATGCTTCCCACCATCTATTACTTCAAAAGTAAAATAGCGCCCGTCTGCATTTTGAAACTAGTAAAACCATAACTTGCTCCTTTTTACTCTCAGAAAAATATAATTTATTTAAATAATGTAGATATTTTTACATCAAAATTATTCTTAACATTGTAAGTAAAAATTATCTATATACCCTTGCAAATTTTACATTATCATTATACCCTCAATTTTATGACCAGAATCTTCTCGTATATGCTGAAAATTCAAATAACTTCTCATTGTGTCCCTACCATCAACGACGGTTGACTTTGATTAAATCAAAGTGAGTTAATAAGGATACAATGACTAACTTATCCCTAATTAACTCTATCTCTCAACCAATCACTAGTACTCTCTCTCCTCTCTCTCTCTCTTGTCTCTCTCCCCCTCTACTCTCTCTGGCTGATTGCTCCTGACCGCTGGGGGCATCCAAGGATGGTGGGGGCTGCTGATGCATGGGATGATGCTCGACTTTCAGAGAGAGAGAGAAGGGGGAGAGAGAGGGGGGCACAAATGCCTTCTATGGCATCGGCCGGACAGAGCGGGAGAGATAGGGAGTAGAGAGTGAGAAAGGGTAGGCAGTCCTCTCAGGTGACGAGGAGAGAGAGAGAGTAGGGTAACAGAGAGAGGGGGGGCAGAGGGGTGAGAGAGAGACAGGGGGTAGACGAGGAGAGAGAGAGAGGGGGCGTGGGGTGAAAGAGTGGAACTCTCTCCCTGTGGGAACTAGCTCTTAGTTTTATTTTTTATTTTTTTATTTCTAAACTGAAAGTCGCTCCGAGTAGGAGCGCCTTTAGATGGAAGTCGCTCTCACATGGAGTGACTCTCTCTCTCTCTCTCTCTCTCTCTCTCTCTCTCTCTCTCTCTCCACATCAATTCTCTCTCTCTCTCTCTCCACATCAATTCTCTCTCGCACCCACAATGGGTGCTGACGCCAAAAGGGGTGACCCCCTCCGACACTCTCTCTCACTCACCCTATTTTTCTCTCTCTCTTGCATCCGCAAGTTGTACTGACGCCGAAGGGGACGACCCCCTCTAGCGCTCTCTTTCCCACGCTTCCTCACCTCGTCCTCTCTATCTATCTCTGCACCTCTCTCTCTCTCTCTCTGCGTCGTCTACACCTCCAAGGTGCCACAGTTGGAGAGGGAGACCCCTCTGGCGCTCTCCCCCTCCTACGGTCCCTTTCTCTCTCTCTCACTTGTCCTCTCTTTCTATCTCTGCACCTCTCTCTCACTCCACGTCATCTACACCCGTAGGGGTGCCGCCGCCGGAGGGGGAGACCCCTCTGGCGCCCCCTGACGTGCTCTCTTTCTCTCTCTCACTTGTCCTCTCTCTATCTCTGCACCTCTCTCTCTCTCTCTCTGCGTCGTCTACACCCGTAGGGGTGTCATCGCCGAAGGGGGAGACCTCTCCGGTGCCCTCCCCCTCAATGATCTATTTCTCTCTCTCTCTCTCACATGTCCTCTCGCTCTATCTCTGCACCTCTCTCTCTCTACGTCATTTACACCTGCAGGGGTGACGCCGTCGAAGGGGGAGACCCCTCGGTGCCCTCCCCCTCACACGCTCTCTTTCTCTCTCTCACTTATCTTCTCTCTCTATCTTTGCACCTCGCTCTCTCTCATGCTCCCTCACCCCGTCCTCTCTCTCTATCTTTGCACCTCGCTCTCTCTCATGCTCCCTCACCCCGTCCTCTCGTCTCCTTCTCTCTCTTATGCATATGTAGGGGGTGACGACGTCAGAGGGAGCGACCCTCTCATGTGCTCACTCTCTCACTACCTCCTCTCTCCCACACACACCATCCCCTCTCTCTCTCTCTTCAATTGGGCTGTAAAACAGTCACTTCATGTATATTATTATCGGCATCTCTTTTGAATGTAACATCAGGGATATCACAGCTTGAGTTTAAAAAATTTGAGGATTGCGGTGATAGATTCCCTAAATATTAGAGAATAATGATAATTATATTTTTCTAAGAATGTATAAACAAGTTTTTAATTAAATCAACTATATTTATGAAGTACCATTGAAGAAAAATAGAATAAAAGTGGGGAGAGTCGGGGTGCTTTGTATTGGTGGGTTTGTCGAGGCGGCCTCTATATAAAGGCTGTGGGGAGGCCTAGGGGAGACTCCCCTAGTCTCATCCTTCCCCCCTTTCTGACACCTCCCGTCCCTTCTTCCCACAAAGGAAGGAAAAGAGCGGAAAAAAAAAAGAAAGAAAAGGCTGCTGCGGATGTTGCGGCGCTAGTAGGCGTACCACTACCATTACCACTGCTACCAGTGAGCCGATCAAAGGTGGGGGAGCATCCGAGCATTTGATCCAAGTAGATCTTTCTCCCTTCTCCGGATCTTCCTTATCTTTTGGTTGCTCGGGAGTTCATCTCTCGTTTGTTCGTGCGATTTTTGGTTGTGTTTTTAGTGGGGATTTTTGTGCTGCGGGGAGGTCATTTGTTGTTCTTCGGGTTTGTGGGAGCATCGTGTGTTTCTTGGCATCTCTGTGGCTTTAGATTGCTGGATGTGGGAGGTTGGAATCTTTGTTGCGGGTTTTGAAATTTTATTCTATTTTGATTCCTTGTTCGCGTGATCTGAATCCCCCTTTCTTCCATTTGTTTTCCACCTAGAAGTTTGGGCCACTTCTCCGGTTGTTCTGGGATTGCGCGTGCTGTTGCTGCGTTGGATTGATTCATCCGTTGCTGCAGATCTCTCCGCCGAAACGGATCTTGCGGGGTTCTCATTTCCCTCAGATCTGATCTATCCGGAGAAGAGCGATCATCCCCGTCCGAGTAAGGGTAAGCTCTCGGATCTGATTCCCCTACTCCATTCGCGTTTGTTTCTTCCGAGCGGCACCTCACGGATTCGGTGGGCAACCTGCGCAGATCTGCGGTCTCCTCGCACGCGGCGGCCACGATGGGCATCTCCAGCTTGCCGGCGCCATCGGAGGGGGTGCTCACCCTCCTCCTCGTCAACACCGCCCTCTCCATCTCCCTCTTCAAGGAGATCGTCCGCTCCCTCCTCCACGTCGTCGGCCTCCACCGCGACGACCCGGGCCCGGACGCCGGCGACCCGGACGCGCCGCCGCGCCCGGCGGGGAGCGAGAACTTCGCCGAGCTGTTCCGGAGCCGGGTCAAGGCGGTGCGCTTCGGCGCAAGGCTGCCGGACGGGGCGGAGGTGGGGGAGGGGGGCCACGCCAGTGTGGACTGTCGGGTGTGCCTGACCCGGTTCGAGCCGGACTCGGTGGTGAACCGGCTCCCCTGTGGGCACCTCTTCCACAAGGGCTGCCTGGATAAGTGGTTGGACTACCACCACGTCACGTGCCCGCTCTGCCGGACGCAGCTGCTGCCCCTGGACGACTCAACCTCTTGGCCCTGGTGTTGAGCTCTATTTACGCCGGTCTGCCACCCTCGAAGTTTTCCCTCTGCCATGCCCCCACTTTTTGTACGTATCGCGTGTGTACATACTCGTATGAGATACTGTGTACAGTTTGTTGCTGTTAATCCTCCTATCCTTGTTTTTATTAAGATGCCGAGACTCTCCTCTGTCTCTGTCTCTGTTTTTCTGTCCATATGACCAGAAAATTTTCATGACATATGTGATGACGCCATATCTTTGGACAGAAGGAAACCGCACCAAGTTTAATAATACTTTAGAACTCGGGGATTATTGACTTAAATTTGAGACTGATCTCATCTTGAACGCCCGATTTTATGTTTGAGTGATCTGAACGAGAGTGGGTGGCAAATGAGGTGGTGAAAAAAAAGTGATATCTTGTTTTTTATATAATATTTTTTTTCAAAATAAGGTAGATTTTTTTATAATTATTGGACGACCTATTAATGAAAGTGATTAATATGTTAGGATTTTTACATATATATATCTCTATAAAGTTTGGCTTTATTAAATACATCTCTCATCTGAACATATTATCGTGATTATCCTTCGTTTAGGTAGAAATGTTGTGATAATATTCTTTTAATTATTATCATCGACGGAGGAGAATATTATGTGAAATATGTCATCTATGTTTGTTAGACTTAGAATATATTTGACAAAATCAAATTTTATAGGGATATATATATATATATATATATATTATTCTTTAACTCACACTTAATTTGAATTAATCACGTGGGAATTACTGTGAGGACACGATTATGACATTATTCATATTTTGAAGATATTCACGATAATATGCTCTGATTAAGAGTATATTTGACAAAACTAAATTTTATAAGGGTATATATGCAAAAATCTCTAATATCTTTTTTCGCTAACAAATATGAAAAAAAGTCGCTAATTTGATTGGTATTTCTATGAAAGCTGTTGTTTAATAGCAAGTATGATCGATGATCGAGTGTTTAATATCTTCGAATTCCATGACCTCACATCCCTTCAAGGCATTCCGTCGAATACCTCAAATGCGAAATAAATTTGATTGCACTTGCCGTACAAAACAATCAAAGCGTTCTTACCTACAGTCAAGGTTTGCCGTCTCGGTTACGTCGTAGGACGGTACGATCGGGCTGGCCAACGTATCAGTACGCTCGACGAGAAGATGTGGTTGTTTATTTTTTTAGTATTTTATTTTTTTTAATTTTTAAAAATAAATTTATTCATTTAAATTGTAGATATTATATATATATTTAAAAATAATAGAATGTTGAGTTATATTTTTGTGATCATAGATGCATACTAAAATACATAGGATTAATTACATAGAAATAACCTATTACACCTTTCAATTAAACATCTTATTTGAAGAGATAAAAAAAGATATCTTAATATGTTAAAGTGAACATATACATAATAATGATACCATGCAACTCCACTCATAAAGTACAAAATGTCGAAACTCACTCATCTGACCCATCTGTGATCCTGAATCTCAATCAAAATCAGATACATGAGACTTATGACCCGTATAATCTAACTCTATCCTATTGGGTGGACGTGCATGCGGGTGAGTCTGAAAACATGTAACCATCTAAACAAATAATGGGTCATGTGCAGCGGTGCAGGGTACATGAAATTCTCTAAAAAAAGTTCTAACTACATCTATACATGCATGTCTATAATATGTTACTGGTGCTGGTGGTGCTTGAACTCTGGACGTGAAGGAAGATCCAGATCCGCCCAATGCTAATGGTGGGGGTACCCTGTTCGTGGAAGACGATGCCCCAACTCTGCTACGAGAAACATATCTGTGACGACCCGAGAATCCGATTACCGGGAAGGCCCGATAACCCGAGACTCGCACCGCCGCCCACGAGCCGGGAGGGCTCGGAAGGGCTAAAAGGAGTGTGGAGGCACAAAGAAATAGGAAATAAAGCAGGACAATACAACAATTAACAGAAATAAATAAACAACTACAACAGAGTCCAGTCCAACCGAAAGTACAGTCTAAAGCAGTAAAGCGTACCACATGCCAAGTGAACACTCGGCCCGGCAAGCTGGCAACTGAGGACCTCCGCTCCGCACCCTCGAACCTCGAGGAAGAACAGCTACACCTGAAAAGCAGGGAATGAGTCTCCAAAACAGAGACTCAGCAGGGATCCCGCGGAACCCCAACCTGAAACAACGGCGGTAGCGGAAAGGAGAGCTACAACTACAGCAGGAACAGCAAACCGGTGGCCGGTCAAAACTCGGCACTACAGCTACTCCTACTGTACGAGAAGGCAGACCTCGATCACGAAGTCGAAGCTACCGAACCACGCTAGTACCACCTACCGAAGTAAGAACGCACGGCAACCGCGCCGTAGAGGCCTGTCCCCCAGACACAGCCGACCTGGACACGCTGTCCAAGGTGCAACCCCGACCATCCGATCGCGGGTATCGCACAACAAGACCCAACCTCGGTAAAGCCACTAGCACTAATCTCACGGCGCAAGAATCGGCACACGCGCCAAGATGAAACAACCGAACTCACCGGTCAACACGACCAAAAACCCGAAGGTCAAAGACACAGAGACTGACAGTCTGACACTCCGTACTCGACAGGAGTACCACCCACTAGAAGCACAGCCGGTAGCGTCCCCTGACGTCTTACACCGCACCGCAGGTGAACCGCCTGACGTGGTAGGTCCTACCCGAGGCGCGAACACCGTACAAGTAACCACAAACAAGTGACTAGCTGGGGTCACGCCCGTCGACGTGCGTCCACAGTCCCCAACCACGTGTGCACACACAGACCACGCGTCCTAGGTCTGGCCCTCTGACTGGTTTTCCCCCGCAGCTGGACTCTGGCTAAGACGAGGGGCCCGACGGAAACCAGTCTAACCGTCCTCAAGGTAAACCCGTACACCACTCCCTGGTGCGACCAGCACACGCGTACTGGTAGGCTACAACTAGTGGAGGGTCACTGAAGGAGTAGACTCTCAACGGAAAACAACGTCCGAATCCGACGACGTACGGGGACCACCGCACGTACCGGCCCCGTCTCACGGTGACCACAGTCGGAGAAGAAACGGGACTCACAGTCCACGGCCACGCACGCACCGTGCACTAGAGTCGAGAAAACCCAAGTGGCGCTAAGCCACTGGACTCTGGACAGTCCTCTAGACACACTATAGCCAACGGTCCTTGAGTCACAAGACTCGGGGTCAAGACCGTTGCACGCAACAGCACAAGGCCATCAATCTAGCCCAATCTCTAGGTCCAAAACCACGATATCACGAATACCGAGACAACACACGAGTTGCCAAGACCATTCCCTTGGTAAGGGAACGCAAGGGACAAAGGCCACTCACACGGGCCACACGAAAAACGCAGAAGCACGATTCCCAAGGCAGCACACAAGCCGCCACGACGATTTTCCATCTTGAAGCAAGCGGGAAACCTCCAGCCCCAGGCCGGACAACTGGACTTATAGTCCAAGGCCAAACACATGGCCCACACGGGAATCGCCTTCCAAAGGAACCCATGATATGCGGGGGAGACCCCACCGCACACACACCAACACACGGTGACTCGATCAAGCGTAACACAAGAGCCCGGAACACGTGGGGTCACCCGGACCCACCACACCTACGGGCACGCTAATCGAGATAACACGGTCCCTCCTGACACCCCCAAAACAAGGACACGGAATCCATGGGGTGTCCAGGATACTCACAAGGCCGGAGGTCGACCACTGGGTCCCAACCGGGTCAACCGGAGACCAACACAATGCGAACGGACGCTAAAAGGTCACCCGGACCCTTAAGCACACGGGCACGTAAAACGAGGTAAGCGGAACCTCCGGACACCCCAAAACACGGTCACGGAACTCCACTGGGTGTCCAAGGCACACACGGCCCACGAGGAGCACGATCAGCCGCAGACCGCCCGCCCCGGGCAGCCCGGCTGGTCACCTCCAAGAACGCGCTGTAGGTCCATAGCGCGTTCAAGCAGAACGCGCTATGCACCTATAGCGCGACACGACAGATCGCGCTATATCCCTATAGCGCGACTGCACAGATCGCGCTAGGATCACCTAGCGCGACAAGGCAGAACGCGCTAGGGACCCCTAGCGCGACAGGGAAGAACGCGCTAGAAACCCATAGCGCGACAAAAACCGCCTTACTGTTCATCTTCTCCGATGAACACGCCCTATCGGGGCAGCGCGACGAACAAGAGCGCGCTACTGGAGTATAGCGCGTTCTCAGTCCGCGGCGGAAGACGGTAGAAACCGCGGGAAAAGCCATGTCACGCCCCGTTCACCCCCAGGTGAAGGGGAAACAAAAGGGGAAACCTCCCCCAAGCTCCTAGACATGCATCTAAACCCCTGGATCGCCCAAAAACACCATAAAACGGGAGATCCGGCTCACACCCCAAAAACATGCATTTTACCCAAAACGCCCCGTTTAGCCCGCTCGGCTCACCACGGCCTACGAAACTCGCGGGAATGGAAGTACACAGGCTGAGGGTCCATCACCCTACCTCCACTGAAGATTACGCGCACCGTGGACGCCGATCCACGAAGAAAACGCCGTTGAAGCCTCGCCGTTCCATGAACTCACGGCCGAGCTTCCACGCGCCTCCACCGCCTCCATCCTCGCCCGTGCCTCGCCCGCGCCGTCCCCGCCTCGCCCATGCTCCGCCCCGTCGGCCGCCGGAGAGAGAGGGAGAGAGGAGAGAGCGTGAGAAGAGAGAGGGAGAGAAATGAGAAATGAGAGGGGGAGAGAGAGAAAAAGCTATTTATAGGAAAATCCGAAAAATCAAAAAAATCTAGAAAAATAGAAAATCACACCCTCGCGATCCTCGGAGCGCACCGATCGCAACGGTACCACTCGCGCCCAGGTGAACGGCCCGGTTCACCCGCAACGAGGTTCCGAAGGGAAAGCCGAAACCCACGTCGGGAATCGGAAAACACACGAGGAAAAAGCCGCGGAACGCCTCCGGGCCTCCGAAACGACTCCGGATCGCGCCGATCCGAACACAAAAGACGTCCGAAACGAAATTTTGGACACAACGGAGTCGGACGCTCCTAGAAACCGGATCCGGGACCCACGGAGAAGGATCCAAAAAACCCGGGGCATTACAGCCCTCCCCCCTTAAAGGAATTTCGTCCTCGAAATTCAGGACCAAGCACGAAGGTCACAGGGGAAGAACGCTGAATCAACTGACACGCTGTCAGAGCCCCAGCACAGAAAATCTCGATTCTCACGAAAAAAAACCGATCCTGAGGGACACCGCCAGACTTACAATCACAAGCAACACCTCGCTCCTCGCGCCGAGCACACAGGCCAACAGAGCAGGCATATAGCAAAGGACACAGTCCGGCATCACCTCAGCCAACGCGAGAATCCACCATGGCGCCGCAGCCACGATCTCGCTCACCGAAGAATCACAACCCTCGACACGAGCAACATCTACTGATCCACCCAATGGTCAGCAGACAAAACACACATCAGCTTCGCAACCAGCTGACAGGTCGCACTCCCTCCTCAAGGGAGCAACCAAAACAGAGCCTCCACCAGCTCAAGCAGCCATCTCAGCCGACCGCAACCAGCACATCGGCTCAATACCAAGAAATATCTCACACATGGCAAGCCGAAAGCCGGTCATAACACTGTGCCAACTCTTGTCAGAAGACAAACTTCGACAAAGCCCAGATCCCATCCGGAAAGGCACATTACAGAAACGACCACCAAAGGTCTCGCTGGCACACGGCTCTCGCCACACTCGAGCCCCAACAACCAGCATCTTCTGTCTCTGAAAAGACCATCCACTGGTCACCAACTGCTCGCCAACTCGACCCTCTCGGGGAGCATGACGAAACCAAATGACAGAACCTGGCGTCTTCGGTCATCACCCCACGGGACTCAGACTTATAGGGAACCACCCCATGCTAGTCACCAAACCAGGGATAACCTTGCGACACCAATGTCCTATCAAGGACCACCAATCCGACGCCAATCTCACAGGAGGCCTCCGCCCACAGGCGTCACTCTTCTATCTGGTCTCATCAAATCCTTCGATCAATCCAAGTGGACACCCGCCAATCCCGATTCCGCCCTTACCACAGAGCCACGGGACACCACCTGAACAGTGCTCACGGGTCCCTAAGCAATAACCATCTCACCGTGGTCGGCCACGAGACTAGCCTTACCAGTCACTCGCAGCTACCAATAGGAACCCACAGCCTGCCAGAGATCACTTCCTCAAAAGACGATCTCATCCGAGGACACGACTGGGAACACAAGTCGGACACCAAGCCACCGACTCCGACCATCACGTCCTCGACCTCCGTCAGGCGACATTCTCAACAACATCATCCAGGTCCAACACCGACGCCTGACACGGCTTCCATCACAGGAACATGGTACTCATGCGGCGCACTAGCCAGCACTTTTCCCAACACTCCAACTTGCCAGTGCCAACAACCATAATACCTCGAGCAACGGCATGGCAACAACACGTTTCACACAGAGGAACCAATCCTCCAATGCTCAACGCAAACTCAAGAATCCGCCCGTAGCAACCAACGCTACGATCCTGAACTAATGGGTTATGGGCCCACCCCGCTTCCGCTGCGCACTCAAATCCACGCGCACAGCCGAGAAAGTGAACATCGCCCAACCAGCACTCGTCCTTTCGGAACAGCGCCAGCACCCTCACACGACAAGGGAATGGGCACGACTTCTCACAGGCAACCACCCTGCCAAGACAAGGAGCACGTCTCGCACGGACTTCATGGCACACAAGGCCAACCAATCCGAACACACAATGCAAGACGACGAACCTTAGCCCAACACAATCTCTCCAACCAAAGGAGAAACCAGCGCACTTCGACCAACGAAGAACTCCACGCTCGACCTGACCTCAAACCTCGCGCATGCTCGAAACCGCACCAACCAGCACCAAGGAAAACTATCGCTTCCATCAGGTCAGCGCCTCCGACACACTCGACGAGTGTCACGTCGGACCACCATCACAGCATCTCTCAATGCACCACTGCTGCAATTCCTCGAACTGCAACACACCACGCCAAGAGCCGCAACACGAGCCATAACGACAACCGCCGACGCTCATCCTCGAGTCCCGAACTCGCCATGGAGCCTTCACATCTCAAGCCAACTCCAGAGCGAACACAACCCATCCACTGACATAAGCGCAGGAGCAAAGACTTAACGGGACATCTCTGCCAAATCCTGCCTCGAAATCAGCAGAACGATCAGGACCGACACGTCATTTCTGACGCCACAGAGCGCGACAAGAACATCAGGCTCGACGAAACAGCAGCTCACCGAGAAGACATTCCGCTCACCGGAGCACACTTCTCGATCAGAACGCCTCAGGAGCTGGACAAACCTCAAGCTGGAGTGGCCAAAATCGACAGCAGCTCCCTCGAAGCACGCTCACGGCCACTAAACCAAGAACAGTCCGCACCAGCCACCTGACCATGCTGCAGGTTCCTCGAACGCAGCACCGCGAGCTCACGCCTGCCAGCAACCTCTGCCCAACGCAGCAAAACCAGGGCCACCACCGATGAGGGAGAAGGCTCTCGACCTCGATCCTTAGACCCCACGCTGGCACGAAAGCCGCGGACAGCAACCACCTTCACAGCGCCGCACACCGCACTCAAGCTCTCAAGCGAGAAACAAGGCGGAAAACAAGCACAAAACCCTAAGCCAGCTGCCGACTGTACTGGACCTTATGGACTCTGATCACTGCAATATTTCGAATTCCTATGTACGTCCACAACCACCGCTCTGATACCAGCTGTGACGACCCGAGAATCCGATTACCGGGAAGGCCCGATAACCCGAGACTCGCACCGCCGCCCACGAGCCGGGAGGGCTCGGAAGGGCTAAAAGGAGTGTGGAGGCACAAAGAAATAGGAAATAAAGCAGGACAATACAACAATTAACAGAAATAAATAAACAACTACAACAGAGTCCAGTCCAACCGAAAGTACAGTCTAAAGCAGTAAAGCGTACCACATGCCAAGTGAACACTCGGCCCGGCAAGCTGGCAACTGAGGACCTCCGCTCCGCACCCTCGAACCTCGAGGAAGAACAGCTACACCTGAAAAGCAGGGAATGAGTCTCCAAAACAGAGACTCAGCAGGGATCCCGCGGAACCCCAACCGGAAACAACGGCGGTAGCGGAAAGGAGACCTACAACTACAGCAGGAACAGCAAACCGGTGGCCGGTCAAAACTCGGCACTACAGCTACTCCTACTGTACGAGAAGGCAGACCTCGATCACGAAGTCGAAGTTACCGAACCACGCTAGTACCACCTACCGAAGTAAGAACACACGGCAACTGCGCCGTAGAGGCCTGTCCCCCAGACACAGCCGACCTGGACACGCTGTCCAAGGTGCAACCCCGACCATCCGATCGCGGGTATCGCACAACAAGACCCAACCTCTGTAAAGCCACTAGCACTAATCTCACGGCGCAAGAATCGGCACACGCGCCAAGATGAAACAACCGAACTCACCGGTCAACACGACCAAAAACCCGAAGGGCAAAGACACAGAGACTGACAGTCTGACACTCCGTACTCGACAGGAGTACCACCCACTAGAAGCACAGCCGGTAGCGTCCCCTGACGTCTTACACCGCACCGCAGGTGAACCGCCTGACGTGGTAGGTCCTACCCGAGGCGCGAACACCGTACAAGTAACCACAAACAAGTGACTAGCTGGGGTCACGCCCGTCGACGTGCGTCCACAGTCCCCAACCACGTGTGCACACACAGACCACGCGTCCTAGGTCTGGCCCTCTGACTGGTTTTCCCCCGCAGCCGGACTCTGGCTAAGACGAGGGGCCCGACGGAAACCAGTCTAACCGTCCTCAGGGTAAGCCCGTACACCACTCCCTGGTGCGACCAGCACACGCGTACTGGTAGGCTACGACTAGTGGAGGGTCACTGAAGGAGTAGACTCTCAACGGAAAATAACGTCCGAATCCGACGACGTACGGGGACCACCGCACGTACCGGCCCCGTCTCATGGTGACCACAGTCGGAGAAGAAACGGGACTCACAGTCCACGGCCACGCACGCACCGTGCACTAGAGTCGAGAAAACCCAAGTGGCGCTAAGCCACTGGACTCTGGACAGTCCTCTAGACACACTACAGCCAACGGTCCTTGAGTCACAAGACTCGGGGTCAAGACCGTTGCACGCAACAGCACAAGGCCATCAATCTAGCCCAATCTCTAGGTCCAAAACCACGATATCATGAATACCGAGACAACACACGAGTTGCCAAGACCATTCCCTTGGTAAGGGAACGCAGGGGACAAAGGCCACTCACACGGGCCACACGGAAAACGTAGAAGCACGATTCCCAAGGCAGCACACAAGCCGCCACGACGATTTTCCATCTTGAAGCAAGCGGGAAACCTCCAGCCCCAGGCCGGACAACTGGACTTACAGTCCAAGGCCAAACACATGGCCCACACGGGAATCGCCTTCCAAAGGAACCCACGATATGCGGGGGAGACCCCACCGCACACACACCAACACACGGTGACTCGATCAAGCGTAACACAAGAGCCCGGAACACGTGGGGTCACCCGGACCCACCACACCTATGGGCACGCTAATCGAGGTAACACGGTCCCTCCTGACACCCCCAAAACAAGGACACGAACCCATGGGGTGTCCAGGATACTCACAAGGCCGGAGGTCGACCACTGGATCCCAACCGGGTCAACCGGAGACCAACATAATGCGAACGGACGCTAAAAGGTCACCCGGACCCTTAAGCACACGGGCACGTAAAACGAGGTAAGCGGAACCTCCGGACACCCCAAAACACGGTCACGGAACTCCACTGGGTGTCCAAGGCACACACGGCCCACGAGGAGCACGATCAGCCGCAGACTGCCCGCCCCGGGCAGCCCGGCTGGTCACCTCCAAGAACGCGCTGTAGGTCCATAGCGCGTTCAAGCAGAACGCGCTATGCACCTATAGCGCGACACGACAGATCGCGCTATATCCCTATAGCGCGACTGCACAGATCGCGCTAGGATCACCTAGCGCGACAAGGCAGAACGCGCTAGGGACCCCTAGCGTGACAGGGAAGAACGCGCTAGAAACCCATAGCGCGACAAAAACCGCCTTACTGTTCATCTTCTCCGATGAACACGCCCTATCGGGGCAGCGCGACGAACAAGAACGCGCTACTGGAGTATAGCGCGTTCTCAGTCCGCGGCGGAAGACGGTAGAAACCGCGGGAAAAGCCATGCCACGCCCCGTTCACCCCCAGGTGAAGGGGAAACAAAAGGGGAAACCTCCCCCAAGCTCCTAGGCATGCATCTAAACCCCTGGATCGCCCAAAAACACCAAAAAACGGGAGATCCGGCTCACACCCCAAAAACATGCATTTTGCCCAAAACGCCCCGTTTAGCCCGCTCGGCTCACCACGGCCTACGAAACTCGCGGGAAAGGAAGTACACGGGCTGAGGGTCCATCACCCTACCTCCACCGAAGATTACGCGCACCGTGGACGCCGATCCACGAAGAAAACGCCGTTGAAGCCTCACCGTTCCATGAACTCACGGCCGAGCTTCCACGCGCCTCCACCGCCTCGATCCTCATCCATCCTCGCCCGTGCCTCGCCCGCGCCGTCCCCGCCTCGCCCATGCTCCGCCCCGTCGGCCGCCGGAGAGAGAGGGAGAGAGGAGAGAGCGTGAGAAGAGAGAGGGAGAGAAATGAGAGGGGGAGAGAGAGAAAAAGCTATTTATAGGAAAATCCGGAAAATCGAAAAAATCCAGAAAAATAGAAAATCACACCCTCGCGATCCTCGGAGCGCACCGATCGCAACGGTACCACTCGCGCCCAGGTGAACGGCCCGGTTCACCCGCAACGAGGTTCCGAAGGGAAAGCCGAAACCCACGTCGGGAATCGGAAAACACACGAGGAAAAAGCCGCGGAACGCCTCCGGGCCTCCGAAACGACTCCGGATCGCGCCGATCCGAACACAAAAGACGTCCGAAACGAAATTTCGGACACAACGGAGTCGGACGCTCCGAGAAACCGGATCCGGGACCCACGGAGAAGGATCCGAAAAACCCGGGGCATTACAATATCCCTCCCGTAACTATGTCCAAAAGTAATTTTGGACATCCTATGGAACTAAGGAGCATGCACGGTAATCCCGTCCCACTCTCGCAAGGTGCTCTACAAATCTATATATGCCGGTGATGCGATGTCCGCAGTATCTACAGTGTACATGTCGATCACCCTCGACAGTGTACCCATGCTCCGACGTAGGGTGACGTCGTCCATCCATGATGACCTGCAAATGTTAAAAAAATTTGCATTAGCAACTTCAATGGTAAGTGCAAAACTCAAGATATGAAGAAATTTACGATTAATTTATAGCTACTTATAAATATAAACAAATGATACATACTCCTAATCATATGGGCCCAAACTTGGCCACATCACATCTCCAAACAATCTGACATTATACGTGCTCCGCAGATAGGACAAATAGTCTTTATAACCCATGGAACCTGTATAGTGCTCCCAGTACATGCGTACGTAGTATTCATACTGTTGGGAACCTTGTGAGTACACGACCGGCGGTGGCGAAGCTGAGAGCTGACCATATCCTTCGATATATTGCGACATTGAAGCATGGGCATGAGGATATGGATACGATGGGAAGAACGAACTACTACTCTCAGAATCGTCATGATATATCGATTGTTGCTGCCATGACCGTCCATACTCAATTCCAGGTTCCTGAGAGTCATGTGTGCTCATCCTCTCAAAATCAGACAGCATGTCTTGATAGCTGGTATTGTCTGCAACAGAACTTCCATAGTAGGGATCCCAATAATCAGCTACCCGCCTCGCCCCTGGCGGTGGAGCACCGTGGTCCTCATCTTACATGGCATGTGTGAAGTGCTGCTCCTTTGTCCATACCACACGTCCGTGGCCCCCATGACCTCTGTCTTGACCACTACTATATTCTCTGCCACCAGCACTACTATCCCCACGATGACTCCGTTGACTACCCCGAGAACCGCCACGACTATGGGACGAAGATCGTGTCAGTGTACTGTCGTCATAGGAGTCATGACTCCCACTGATGCGGGGCTCAACAGATGGCTTGGGAGTGCCGTCATCTGCATTGGGATCTAATGTCTCCAAGTTTGCAATGTCCATCGGATTTTCTGGTGGTTGCGTGCCCTTTTTACTCTGGAATAATGTGGTCCACGACGATTTCTTCTTCTTTGAAGCAGGCAGCGACTTATCTGTTGCATGTTGTGTCCCTCTGGCCTCCTGAGAAGCAGAGATTTTGTTACATAAGAAGTTCGAGTAATTTCGTACGGTGTAAGTATATACGTATGAGTATACCTGAGACGATTGAGTGGGTGCCTTAGACGTTGAGCGTCGTACCGCAGCAAACTGAGATAGTTGTTTAGATGCTACTGAATGTTACACAATTGAAACGACAACATATTCAATTAGCAATGGAATATAGCATATAAATCTTCTTATAGCCCTATAAATTCACCTCTCTAAATGACGAACTCCCCCTAGCCTCTTTAGAAGTGGATATCCTTCTGGGTTCCGTAGATATTGAATGTTGCGGTGCAGCAATCCGAGACCACTGTTCATTTGTCGGATCGGTCTGTAATTTATTTCTTACATCATCATACAGAGGTATATGCATACTCTCTCTAATCAAATATGCGATTCAATTTGTATATATTATTTCACCTGAACTAGTGGTGGACGTAGATTTGCTGGAGGCTGCATCAATCGCTCCCATGCTGCATCATTATACGTATATAATGTGTCTTCGCCCTCAATGATGATATCTTCATCCAAATTAACTTCCTCATCACGTCCCGCCGTTGACTCGTCTCCAACCGTCTGCACATCGGTGTCATCTCCCTCCCCCACTGCCTGCTGCACAGCTGTTGCGAGAAAAGTATTAGGGCATGGTGTCAAGCCTGGTTCTTCGCCCTCTTCGTCAGGTTCCGTCTCACCACGGTTGGTTGTTGTTCTTGCAACCCATGAAACCATAGGGTCATCATCGTCTCGCAAGTACACAGCATATGTTGGGTCGTAATCACCCTCTCCTCTCTTTGCATCCATCTGCACATACTTAACCTTTAGCTTCATGTTGTAATGAACATAGACCATTTTGTAATCCTTTATGTGTGTTAGCCTATTTCTGAGCTTGGTATGTAATAAGGAGAATGTCAACCAATTTCGCTCGCACCCACTCGAGGAGGATGTTTGTGATAGAACTTTCATTGCAATCTTCCTTAATGTCGGTGCACTTGTGCCGTAATTGAGTCACCACTCAATTATTATTAAGGTAGATCATGAACATTATAATAAATAGATGCAATAATTACTTTTAGAGCTATAGTATGTGCATTGTTAAAGTACATTACATGCGTCAAGTCTGTCACGACTGACAACGGCATTAGGTGTCGTAAATGAACCAATTATCTCTCTAAATATTTTCATCTACATTATCGGAAAAGAATAGGTACATAATTATTTTTCATGTCTAAATGGGTAAAGTATCCAAATCTACCTCGTTCAACGCATCACTCAACAGAATAGGTACATAATTATTTTTCATGTCCAAAAGGGTAAAACATCTGTTGGGCGGTGGCCGGTCGTGCTCAGACCCCCCCACCCACCCTCCGCCGCCCACCAACCACAACCGTCCCCTCTAACCTCCCACCGACCAGATCTAGATAATAGTGAGTGAATGGACAATAGTATCCATAAAATTTAAAATTTGAATACAAAAGGTAGAGATTTTTTAGACAACTCTATACAAAATTCATTCACACTTCGGTACATTCCCAAAGGAGATTATTGAAACATCATTTTTAAATCAAAATTTTATATTTTTAAAATATATATATAATTTAAATTATTGATAATCTGATAAACCTAACAAATTTTCCAAACCAATGTTATCAGAACCGGACCGGTGCCTGAACCGGACAATGAGCTGGTTCGGTTCGAACCGGTTTGACCGTTGGTTCGAACCGGTTTGAACCGTGATGTCATTATAATATTGATATATGGTCCGACCCGATTCTATAATCTAATACAATAAGAAATAACTCAAATAAGATATAATGATCAAAATAAATAAACATACATGTATATAGAGAATAACTTGTAACTACTTGTTGGAAATAGAGCCTTTATGTTAATTCAAATATCTTCATTTATATGTTGGAAATAGGTCTTTATGTTTAGTCCCATATTGGAAGTTAGAAAGACTTACTTGGCTTTATATGTTGGAGAGCTCACTCTTGGGTCAAGATCCAAGGGACATAGGATGTGGGCTTGAGTTTTGTGTCGAATTAAATGGTTTCATCAAATATAAGTAAATAATATATTTATTTATTTATTTGTGCCGCGCCGCGCCGCGCCGGGTTGAGTTGAGTTGACGGGGGCGGGTACCGAACCAATTTTTTTTTAATTTTTTTTTTACGGGGGAATAGGGTCGAATCGGCCCGAACCAGTTCAACGATCGAACCGCGGTTCGGACGGTTCAGATGATTTTTTACCATTTGACCGGACCGGGCCTAATCGGATCGGTTCTTGGACCGGTTCACGGTCCGACCGGCCGATCCGGTCCTATTCTGATAACACTGTTCCAAACACAGCATAGTTGATTAGGAAGACGATTTCTTTAAGCTCCCCATCTTCTGTGCACATTTCGCTCAAGAGAAGGCCCCATACAAAAGTCCTCATCTTTGAGGCCATCCCATCAAAACCCCTCCTCGTCTCTGCCAATTCCCCGAATCAAACGTTCAAGAAAATTCGAGTTTCAAAAGCAAATGTACATGTACTAAATCAAAATTAGAACTCCAATCAAACAGGGCATTAAATTTGAAAGGTGGGCAGCTGAATCACAGGCAAACCTACACCCAATGAGACCTGAGTTCATTTATGATTCTTAAATATGTCCTGCAGCCTGACCATATTAATCAGACAGGCCAGGTTTTAAGGTAAGGTCTCGAGAAGGGGGTTCAGGTTATATTTGTGAAGTTAATTAAAACTCAAGGTGGATAAACTACACTTTTTTATTACCATTTTACTCTAATTTCTTATTATTCTATCTTCCAAATATGACCCCCCTCCCCCCTATGAATGTACATAAATACTCAATTCATGGTCACTTCTCTCCCTTTGAATTGTCAAAAATACCCCTCCACATACACATCCGAGTATCCAATTACTATCCTCTTTTTCTAAACACTCATTACCGATAAAAATATAAATTAATGTCAATTTTATTAGGCCCTGTTTGAAAGACGGGCAAAGTTAGAGAGTCGAATACCTTACTAGAGGTCAGGTAAACAACATGTGTGTGAGATGGAAAGTGGGATCCATATTTTTTTCTTTCTTAGGTTAAGAAATCTTATTCTAATATCAAATCGGCTTTAAATTATTCTTTATACATCGTACCGACTAATATGATTTATAAAAAAACATGAACTATTCTTCGTCTCCCAAATTCAAATTTTGACTTCCTCGTTATTCGGGGGAGTGCAATATTATCCCGAGTATTTCGATCCCATTGAGTGAGTGACTCGGCAAAAAAAAAAAAAAGAATTATTTACTCTGTGCAACCCGATCGTCGGAGTAGGTTAAGAGAGTATCTTGACAAATGGCATTATATAGAATTTACGTCTGCAATACATGACTGCTATTTCACAACGTCACACTCTCACAGACGTGTCACCGGCGGTTGCCTCATCGTCCAGCGCCGACAGCTGGGAGCCCAATGACCTGCTGTTGCCGCCAAGCTCGGAGAGGCCCAAGGACTGCCGGGACCGTAACGAGCCGGAGGCATTGCCGTATTCGGAGAGGCCGGAGCCGACGGAGGCGCTGCTGCGGATGAGGTTGGAGCTCCGGTGGTGGCGGCACCGAAAGGAGCCCACGTGGGTCGTCGGCGAGCACAGGCAATTCGCCTTCTGGCTCAACTGCTTGGTCAAGCACTCCCGCCGGCCGGACTGCCCCGGGGACCGCGGCGTGAGCAGCGGTGCGGGGTCTGTGACGTCGGGGATGACCAAATCCGGCACGGTGATCTGGAGTTCCTTCTGCTTGGCCGCCATTGCTCCTTCACCCTGTGGAGTTCGCCCCCCAAGAAAAAGGATGATGCTAAGTGCATGCTCATGCATGGTTTTGCAAAGCCATTACAATGTCGAAAACCCCAGATGCTTTCTTTTTTCCTATGAACATAGAATATCCTCACTGAAGACGTCTGCATTTGAAGTTTCACCGTATCGGTGTATTGATTTTGTCCAGTCCAGATATAATATACGATATGATCTAATTTGTAAAAATTCGGATCCGAGTCAAAGACACTCAAGTCGTCTCAAACTAAGTCTGTATCGTCTCAATTTGACTTAGGTACGATGCAATATTGTTAACCCCATACGATACGATACGAGTCGCATCGATAGAACAAATCATATATTTGATATGAAAATTTTCTTTGTGCGACATTTCGAGAGATGGCAGACATGCAAATGACGACGATATTGAGAGTTCTCCAAATTAGTTTTGATGGGACATGATAGAAATGTGGCCTTCTTATACGGGAGGTTTATATGCAAAGAAAAGGCAGGAAGAAAACTATACCATTACTACTAGAGAGAAGCATGCAACCAACTGAGAGTGGGATTTCTCTCAAGACTCTCTCGAGTTTTTGACTCGTACGTCGATGCAAAGGGTTTCCCGGAGTAAAAATGGGTGCATGAGTGACCATATGATGAGATGCAGATAATTAAATCAAGGGATGGTTTATGATTCAAACAGGATGCATGTCACCAATGAAACAGATAATCTTAAAAGAAGCTGGTAACAGGCATCGATCCCCATGCATGAACAAATCACTTTTAGACTGGTTCCAAGGGATAAAAAAATCAACCTACTAGTCCCAGGATGCATGGGAGAATATCCATCACCATCTCTGAATCGGGTAAAAACATGCAACATAGAACACAATAAAAGCTACTAGTCCCAGGAAAACAAAATTTGGAACCAAAACAAATGAATATATATATATATATATATATATATATATATATCAAATTACTGTTTTTCTTTTACCAGTTGTTTCCTCAAGCCGCTAGCGAGAAGAACACCGGAGGAGGAGGCGGCCAAGCCCAGAAGAAAAGAAACAGAAACAGAAGGCGGCCTTCCCTTCGTTGCGGGGACGCCCGCTTCACCTGCGCCTCGACGTCCTCCTCACGGCTGGCGATGCACCCCGTTAAAAGACTAGTCTTTCCCGGGACAGCCCTCGGCATCCTCTTGCCTTGATTCCCGGTCGCTATTTAAACTAAATTGTTCTCAACGGGCAGGGGAAACAGCCCGCGTCATCGTGCCGGAGATGCGGGGGGCAGTTGTGCGGACGGCCGAGGTCACCGGTTGGGCCGTTGCGGGCCGCCGGCCCAGCGCAGGTGGCGCTCGTGGGTGGTTTCGATGAATGGGCCGACCTAAACCTCTCGCACCGGTTCGAACAACTTGTGTGGTTGCCATCCCAGCTCCATTGTTAATTCCCCCGTTTAATTCGAGTGTTGATTTTGAGATACTACGAGGTTTGATGTTAATATTTTTAAGATCTGTAATACTAATACGTTCATACTGATCGCACCGATTTTTTACTAGTACGAGTTAATACTGTTACGTACCTCTCTCTCTCTCTCTCTCTCTCTCTCTCTCTCTCTCTCTCTCTCTCTCTCTATATATATATATATATATATATATATATATATATATATATATATATATATATATATATAATAGAGTAAAATTACTCAAATAACTTTCTAACTTAGTTGGTTAGTTGATACGTGATTTAGATGGCTATCCTCCATTTGAATCCCGGATGTATCACATTTTTAAATAATTTTTTTGGCTTAAATTTTAAAGAGCTTTGAAAAAAATAGGAAAAATATGTCAACCGCAAATTTCCAACACGGGTTCTTAACTAATTGATATCACGCACCGATCGTATCAATAATATGTCAACCTCATGTTTCAAACATGAGTCCTTAACCAACTGAGTTATAAAATTAATTTTGTTATAAAATAAAATACTTAATATTTAAAATAACATAATTAATGTATCAATTATGTATCACGTACTGATCATTTACCAATAATTGACTAGTACGATCCGATATATGCAATATGAGTCGTATTGTACTAATTTATCAAACTTTAGTTAGGAGAATACATAGGAAGATGATCGGAGAAAAACATGAGAATTAGGAGCGAGAGAAAGTGGGGGGAAAAGCAAAAAAGAGTTCAGGACCCGAAAAAATTAATGTCAAAAATTATCAATACGGATTTGAATCTTGTATTAGATTTGTGTATGTTCAACTGTAGTAATAAACAAAACAATTTTATTAATATTGGTTTTGATATTATTTATTAATAACGGCGGGTCACACTCTCTCCCCCCTTCCTCTCTTCCCACCTATCCTCCCTTCCCCTCTCTTGTTCATTGCCAAGGTCATGGAGGAGAAGTCCCCCACCGTCACCCAAATAGCCTATTCGCCTGCCACCATCGCTTGGACTCCTCCGTCTCTCCCCCATGCTGCCACCGACGGGGAGGAGGAAAACCCTGGCGTCAGCAGCCTGGCAGGGCCTCTACCCATCAACGAAAGAAAACACAGAATTATGACCAAACTGCAGACAAAACAACTTGATGCTGGCCTTTTGCCCAAAGCAGCACTGATGTATTATCACATGCAGCAGGAAGGAATGGCCTTCCAGGTGCCATCAAACACTTCTTTCCCACCCCTTTCATGTTCATGACATCTTATTGCCATATCACAAACCGATAATGCCTGGAATCTCAGTAGTTTGTAAGAATTGAAACTCCAGGCTGTCTAGCTTTCAATAGGTCATCAACACATCCTCCGGTGGTGCTCTTTTCTTCTTCCTTTTCAGAAATGAATCAACTCCAGATACATTTTCCTCTACAATTTGTTCAAGGACTAGAAACTCGAAGGCAACATGTCCAATTATCCAGAAAAGAACTGCAATCGATATGGCATGCACAGAATTGCTGAAAACAACACATTTCAAAATAAGGATATGAGAGAGAGGACAATGGGCACGCGAGCAAATTTGGCTACTAATTGAAGGTTTCCACAGAACAAGGTTTTCTGTTATCCAACATGATCAAACAACTGCTTACATAATATCAGCACAAGATGTACATTTTTTTTTAATTTCTAATACAACAGCAATACAAAAACAATGGATATCATACAGAATCCACAACTTAAATAGCTTCCCATTTTGAGACGGATACAACCAATCAAATAAAAATGAATAAATATACAAAACTCTTCTGAGAATTTTCGCGCCTTCTTTTACCCACATCATCCTTGCAAACAGAGAATGACCGAAGTGAATGTCCGTCAACTGAGCTCCTTGTTTTCCTTTCTATGACACAGAACAAACTCTGCATACAGATCTTTCAAAGCAATCATGACTGTCATAATCAATGGGCCCATTATAGCTCCCTGGAGTCAAAAAAAAAATCCAAAATGAAACGTTCAGTCTATATCTTTCAATGCTCTAATATGAATGTTTCATGTTCACAAAACATGGGCAAAGAACACAGGAAAACATGCTGTGACGATAACGAAGGAAATACAGGATGATGTTAACTGGGGTATTATAAGAATTAGAAACATATTTGGCAGGTGCTTTACAGGCTCTGTACGAGCTAGTTCACAAAATTAGCAGACCACAGGTTGAAAAGCAAAATGCATAAGCTTTTTAGCTCATATAATACATGAGACCTTAACAAGAGGGGGATATCAATTCAAAACATGCTAGGAATTTCTTAAGGTTTTCAAAGCAAAAAAATAAATCAATGCCAAAATTTTCAGGAATCTGCTTTAAGGATGTTACCTAATATCTTCAAAATCTAAAACCCAATGGTTTTTTTCAGAGGGTGGGGTCCAAAAAATAGCAATTCATAATATGCTAGGAATTTCTTAGGATTTTCAAAGCCAAAAAATAAATCAATACCAAAATTTTCAGGGACCTCCTTGATGGATGCCATCTAATATCTCAAAATTTTAATCCCTAATGAAATCATCACCCAAGTCTTAGGTTCATATGCATGAATCATGTCAGGCCCCTTTATTCTATACAATGTCATGTTCATAGTTAAAACTAGAACACCTGTGCTCTTTTGTAAAACAATGAATCATCTCATTTTAAGTCTTCCCTGAATCCTTATGTCATCTTTCACTTAAATATGTTCATAAATCCTACCTGACGCCAAAGTTGGACGAGAATGTATATGCCCAAATTATCTAACCCAAGTTTCCATCAATGTAATATCAATTAAAACTACGCCTGAATCTTCTCATAAAAGCTCATTCGAAATCTTATCATTTTCTAGTTTTTTTTTCATGCATCCATGTCAACATCCTCATCTCGACCACACATTTCCTGAATGCAGCCATACTTCACCATCTAGTACTCAATCTTATACAAAAGAATGCATCTTAGAGTGGTTCTATAAAAATCTAAAGGGTTTTTTTGGCATATAAACCATCGTTATGATCAAAATGGCGACATTATCATTCCTGGAAACATATTAGCACCCATATCATTACTTTGGACAAAATCTTGCAAAAAAGCCATCGCGGTTAATTTTGTCGACGGAAAGACAAATATTCCAAAAAGATTAGAATATTCATGTTACTTTATCAGTGAATTACCAAAATACCCTTTCTTTAACCCTCCCCTCCATCCCCACTCAACCCGTAGAGACAGAGAAAGAGGGACGGCCCGGAGGTGCAGGAGCGTAGGTTGGGCAAGCGTGCTCGGGCCTTCCTGAGCAGCATCACGCGGCCTCCGAGTGCAAGGCGTATAAAGCAATCCACTCGCACAACCAGGTGTCCAGATCGGATAGGGCCGCTTCAAGGTCAGAACACCACCGCTGAAGCTCCGCCATGAGGGACCCTTGGAGGTCCTCCCCTGTCCAGAATCGCTCCCCGACGACCATGCGGACCGACCAGGGGAGCTCCACCGCACACAACAGCACCACCCCTTCCCCCATCCGACCTTCTGCGCCTCACCCGCGATCTCAATCTCCATTCGATTCCATGCGGACAGAGCACGGTCACGTTATGGCTGGCATCAGCGGGGGCCGCCGAGGTGAACGGCCGCTTCGTCGCTAACTGCACAGCATCATCCCCCTCTCCGAGCTCGTCCCCCCCATCCCCACAACGTGCCTCACCCGCGACCGGGGAGAGAGAGAGAGAGAGAGAGAGAGAGACCCTCTGGCACCAACAACCCACCCAACGGGGGGTGGGTTGCACAAAGGGGGGGGTTGAAGACCCACTGAGCAAGGGATGGGTTGTGTAGAGAGAGAGAGAGAGAGGGAGAGAGATGGTTGGGTCTTCTCTTCGGGAGATAATTGAGGGTATTATGGTCTTTTTCTAGGCCTAGTTAAAAGTAACCATGGTTAAGTTCACGGGTGGTAACAGGGGTTACGGCGACGACATTTTTACAACATTTCATTAAAAATAACGATATCCTTGCAACTACATTTCCAAGAATGATATTTTTATCATTTCACTTCTAACAATGGTTTATATGCAAAAAATCTGCCCAACTATCCTTTAGGTTTTAAGTGTACATGCTGATAACAAAGAACCATTTCTCCACTTCAACTAACCAACCTATGTAACATCCTGTTTAATCTCCCCATTTTCCTAAATAGTAAATATCAAAGTTACTATTTCTAAGACTTAGTCTGTCAATCGTCACCCAATTTTGATTTTTGTCCTACTCTCGTGTTACTAAAATCACATTTCATATATCCCACTTTTTGGAAGGTGGTCAAAGGCCGTGGATCCTTGCTAATCTGAAAATTTTTATATTTATAGTGTCTCTCTAACATTTTGCTTTAGTTAAACTATTGATACTCACATCAATTAAAACAATATGATTCGCACATACATGAACCAAGGATTTCACAATGTAAATGCTTTAGCACTTCATCTATAACTAAGGTAAAGAAGCAGAAGCATAATGCTAAGTGCTAAGTGCTAACCTTGACACAATTTTACAGTAACAAGAAATTCACAAGTATCTCCCTATGTTATCAAAAGCGCGCCCACGCACTCGCCTAGGCAGTTTTTGAGGCGAGGCAACCCCAAACCGCCTTGCTTTCGCCTTAAACGCTTCACTCCCAGGAAAGCTGGGCCCATGAGATTTTGATTGACTTACCCTATGTATTTTTGCCTCAAATCTTAATTGTATGTATGTATGTTCGCCTCAAATCTTGATTGTTGTTAATTTTATAGAAAATCTTGATTGTATGTATGTATTTTTTGTGATATTTAGACAAATATTTACATTTTTAAATTGTATATATATTTTTTAATAAAATGCCTCAAACATCTCCTTGGTCGCCTCGGTCACCTCAAGCCTCTGACTACATAGGTATCTCCAATGATGATTCTTAACGTAGTAGTGAAAAAACTATCATAGATATCATTAGCCACATCAATATATCTCAACTTTCTATGTACACACTCATAAGCCTCCTCTACCTAAGCACCACATAAATATTTTCTCAAAACTTGAGGGAATAAAGTATGTGCTCTGCACAAAAGAATACATGGGACATAATTGAAGGGAGGCAACTGTTTCCCACCCCAACTCTATCCATGTGGACAAAACATTTGGTCAAAGCGATGACATTTCACCGCCATATATACTTGGTCAAACTAATTCTTGAGGCATCCAAAGAAATGGGAGTCTCAAGTATTGGCCTGCAATATTACTTGTTCTTTGACACACTTCTGGATGTGGTGCATAAAAACAATATGCTTTAGGGGACCATTAAGTTTATTACTCAAGATAGAGCTAAACCTTAGCATATTGGGCTCATTCTTAGGGTTTGAACAGTCCCATATCTTCACATCCATGTCTACATGTCTTTTTCAAGCCTTAATCCCATAGATTGGATCATATTTTAGAGCTGGATTAAATTGGTTTAGCCCCGTGTTCTGCTCAATGGATGCTGATATTTCGTTCTCTGCAGATTTAGTTACATTAGGAACAAACAATTCTCCATGGCATTGTTATCTTGTCAAACAGACCCAAAATTGACACACGCAGACGCTGACAAACACAGTTATCTGAACCAGTGAAACCCTGATCATGCATTACACAAGGGTCCACAAGAACTGACTTTTTACTATGACTGCCAAGAACATTTATACCGACAAAGAAAAAATAGGTTAATGCTACCGAATCAACCAGCATTCTAAGTCAAATAAATGAGTATACAACACAAATGTGATATTACGTTCAGATAATTCTGCAATGAAACATCTCGAATTACACTACAAGAACAAAATGGATGCATCTCATAGACACGTGCCTAGAGAAACTACGTGTTACATAACAAGAATCAAATGGAACCGTCATATAAATAAGTGCTCAGGGAAATTACCTCTAAAGCAGATGGGAACAAAGCCATCCCTCCAAGAATGCTAAGCCCAGTGAGGTATTCATTATAACCTGGTATATCCTTCTGTATTGCTGACACACCATAGTCCATCAGCAAAAGATGCATCCCAGATAGCCCAATTGCCCTAAAGTACCTCCCTTCCATGATCAGTTGGGCCGCTGCAGAGATGGAAGAAAGCCATGGAGGTAATATTGGCAGCAGGGCGCTGAGAAACGCAAACAGGGTCGACACATACAAGAAGTGCACAGAATAGAACCGAAACAATAGCCATGTGAGGCAACCCTGAAAGATTGCAATCTTTGCTGTGGCCAGGAGGACGCTGCTGATCGAATGGTCGATCACTTCAACACACCTCTCCCGCATGGAGTCGGAGATCGGGAGCATCCCGACGACCTGCTCCGTCGCCCCGCCGGACTCCGACGTGATCAGGTAGTACAGTACCCAGAAGAACACCATACTCTGCGACACAAAATTCAGCACCTCAGCAGCGCCGGAGACGATGGACAGGCCGACAGACATCAGCACGCCGGCGCCGCCGCTGAACACCGACTTGCTGCTGGCGAACACCCGCTGCGAGATGTCTACTCCCTGCAATGCGTAGCCCTTCGCCTTCTCCACCAAATCACCCCTGGTCACCAGCAATTCCCTGACCATGGAATCCGCTTCATTGTAGATCTCAGCCCACTCCCTGCTTTTCACCCGGACGATCAAAGATTGGAGCTTTTCTGCGACTGGGTGCGGCGCCGAGGTCGCCAGCGCCACCGACGGCGCCTCCGGGCTCATGGGTTGGTTAACAAAGAAGAAATGCTTCAATTCAGTGGAGAACTCCGTCATGTTGTACTGGATCGCCAAACTGTCGATATGCTCCCACACGGTGTCGTAGAACTTGGCGGTGTACTGGTCGACGAGGGCGGGGACGTCGTTCTCCTCCATCCACTTCTTGAACCCAATCTTCTCGGCGTAGTTGCTCTTCTGCACATGGGTCTTGATGGAGACCACGGCGTCCTTGCCTTCCACGCCGATCTTGTAGGAGAAGAAGGCGCCACCGAGCAGGGTTCCGGCGATCATCCCGGTGATGAGGGCGATAGCGACTAGGGTCTTGAGGCGTTTTAGTATCCCGGCGGTGAGGAACCCGCCGCGGCCGGGCTTCGCCCCAGCGGCGGCGAAGCTGACGCTCCGGACGGCGGCCACCGCCTTGGGGTCGGCGAAGAGGAAGATGAGGGCGAACATGGCGACGGCCCCCAGGCCCAGACGCTCGTAGGCGAGCACGAAGAGCCCGAAGGAGAAGAGCCACCGGGCCAGCCGCTGGAAGCCGACCCTCTCGTCGCCGCCGGCAGGGCCGCCGCGGCGGAGGAGGGCGCGGGAGCAGGCGAGTCGGATGTCGAGGAGGGTGCCGGCGGACACGCGGAAGGCAGCGGCGGGGACGGCGAGGAGGGTGGCGACGGGGCCGGAGAGGAGGGGGCCGGACCAGAAGGCGACGAGGGCGGTCTGGATCTCGCGGAGCGGGATGGAGCAGAGGATAGCCCATTGGATGGGGCGGACGAAGTCCTGGAGAAGGCGATAGAGACCGTAGAAGAGGAAGAAGGCGAAGGCGAGCCCCGCGTGCGCCATGGCGATGTAAAGGGCCAGCCTTGCCTGCGGGTCCAGTCCCGGTTGCTGGGGGGCTACGCCGCCACCCTGCTGCTGCTGCTCCTCCTCCTCCGGGACCGGCGGAGGGGGAGGGGCAGGAGGGGCAGGTTCCACCGGTGGTTGCTTGCGGAGGGAGGCGGAGCGGAACATCTCGGCCCAGGGGACGTTGGCGGAGTTGGAGTTGGAGCCGGCGGCGTCGTAGGGGACAAGCTCCATCCTCCCCTTCGCCTCCTCTCTCTCTCTCCTCCCCCTCCCCCTTCTTCTTCTTCTTCTTCTTCGCAGCAGCAGACAGTGGGGGAAGCAAGGGAAGAGCAAAGATGGGTCCGGCGTCAAATTGGAAGTCACGAAGACGGTGCAGGGGAAGAAGACGACGACCGGCCGGGAGAGAAGAGAAGCGTTGGTGATGGGAAGGATCAGAGGAAGAGAGTGGCCTCCAGTCCACTGATGACACTTCCGAAGACAAACAAAAGAAGGGTGGGGTGCGGAGGAGCTTGTACTGCATCATCTTGGCCCAATGCGCTCGACCAATGAAAAGGTGACACGGTCTCGATCAAATTATTGGAGTTTTTTCACAGAAAATGAAAACTATAAAATTTATCACTCCCATGTCTATACATTCGCACAATATCAATAAAAATGTCGATAACATATCTCGTATCAACCAAAAATAGGAAGAAGTCAGCTCCGGAGGAGAACCGGGAATGCAGTGTTGTGGGGGCAGAGCTGGCAACCGATTAATCCATCTATCTACATGAGTTCAAATGAACTCTTCCCTTCACATAAAAATAGTGTAAAAAGGTGCAGTATTCTCACTCACACATGGATGTTAATAAATGTAGATGAACTTTGGTGTCTTCGAGAGATATTGTACTTAGAGCGGAGTTGAGATTTGGTGCTTACAAAAAATTATCCTCTTGGGTTAAAAGTTAAAAGATCAATTATATAAGTATTTAATTATTTTCTCAATATCTAACGTGAGACTAATCTTGTGATCTGAAGTCTTCCCGAGTATCGAACACCCTCGTTACTCAGGAGAGGGGACTAGTGAGGAGGGTCTATCTCGTCAACGCATTAAACGCCCACCATCCATCCCATCACATGAGCTCAACTCTCAGGCCCATTAAGTTACATGGGTGACCGAGTATGCCACCTGCCCTAATGCAGGTCCAGCGCGGAGTTCGTACCCCGCGTGCACCTTCTCCGACAACGGCCACGGCACACGGTTGTTACTGCACATTAATGGTAAACGACGCTCCAGTCCGGAGATGAAATTGGGATGTCAGCGTAGACTCACGCCTCTCCGACGAGTCTTATCTCATTAATGATTGGCGACCCCATCGTATTCATGGCAGAGCTATCTCTCTGGCGAGAGATGACGAGTCAACGTCCATGTCTCCCTACCTTGTCAAACACGCCAGTTGGTCAACTCATGTCTCTCCCGCCCACTGCAACCCATGAGGAGTTCCTCCGGTGATAGTATAAATAGGACTCTGGCCCAACGGTCAGAAGATACTCAAAAAAACCTTCCCTAAACCTCTCTCGTTCTCTCTCTCTCTCTCTCTCAAACACTCTCCTCTTTTTCTGCCGTTGTCTAATCTGACCGTCGGAGGGTTGTCTCCTGAGATAACTCCCAAGGCTCTTTCTAACCTTCTACCGATGATCGTAGATCTCTCTTCGACGAGACTCTCGGTCTCGAGTAAACAAATCATTAGAGGTGTGGATCGAGAAGTGAATGACTATTTTTTCGACCGCTACGACACATAACTTTTATTTTGATAATAATAATGTATATGCAAAATCTCTCTATATATTTATTTTCGGTGCATTGCGCCTCCGACAAGGGGAGGAGTAACTCGTTTTTGCTGTGGTAGCTTTCTCAGAAACAAAAGGTTTGTTCCTACAGTACCCAGCTGCTTGTTTGGTTCTTGCTTATCACTCACGGCACTCTCCCGAGTCATGTACTCACTTTTCATGTTTAAAGTTCAAGCACCCTCAAAGGCTTGTTCCGGACTCCACTCGGCACCAACGCAATACTAGAGATCCGAGTTCCAAACGAAAGTTCTAACAGATGTTAGCACGGTGACACGTGGCCGTCCCCAAGAATACAGAATTTCTTTTAATCTTAATCTTCTATCATGTCTCTTAATTGAACTGCTAAATCTCAAGGCTCTGTTTGCTAATCGGGTGGGATTAGTGCAACGGAGCCCAAGGGTCGAATGCGATAAATGACTTTGACTAACGTCTTTATGTGCGAGAGAGCGGTCGAGCCCACATCATTCTCTCTCGTCGGTTAATCTAGTCCACCCGTCAAACAAATAGACCCTAAGGGCGTCTTTGACAACGGGGTTGTTCCTTGATTAGTCGACATCGACTAACCGGTGGTCCCCGCCTCCGCTCGCCCTCCCTCTCACATAAATCCGGTAATCGACCTCGGGTATCGTAATCGACCTTTAATCGACCCTTCGGGTCACTTACGGCACCCCCTTACTCGGTTATCAAAGACGACCTAAATTCTTGGGATGCGATGAACACGAGTCGACCGATCATGTTTCATATTGAATCGTCGCGCGATCCAAACGTCTTTTGGGCGTTATGATATTTTTCCCCCTCGATGTCGAAATAATGGGCCGTCGGTGATGATGCCCCACCTTGGTCCAAGAAAGTCGTGGGCCTTTTCGTCTGGGGTGGCCCACGTTTCCAACAGATAGTCAGATATGCACGTGCACCCCCCCATCCCGCACCCCACGCACACGCACCAGAGAGCGCCATGGCCCATGGTTGTGCTGGCACGCCGTCGTCCGTTATCGGCTTGGGGACGAGGGGAAACGGAACGGGCCTCAGCAGTGTCGGGACTGTATGGTGACTTTAAGGAACCAGTTACCGTGAAAGAAATGCTTTGAGACCAACCGTCGAGTGAGTTGTTCCACTGGTGGCCGGTCCCGACACCGGTGATCAACGATATCTCGACTTCCAATGGGAGGGTCCCTTCGGTTGGTTGCTAGAAGATGAGGTACGGAGCGAGTGAGTCACGTGGGAATATTCATCTTAATTACTTATTCAATCTCAGAGTCTTATTATGATCAGAATATTACAGACGTCAAATTTAAACGAGTTTCTTTTGTATAACAATTATTATTAAATGATAATTTAAAAATATTTCTATAAATATATTAATAAATATATCACCGTGTAAATCTAAATTATATAAAAATATCATATTTATTTATAAGTATATCACTTCTTTTTGTCAACAAATAATTAAAAATTATGTTTAAATAATATTTATATACTATTTAAATTAATATAATGATATGTCTGCTGAGGAGGGCAAATCTAGCGCGGCCTGTGATCGACCCGTTAGTGACAAGCCCAATCCAACTCCGGATCTGTAGCGCGTCCAACGAGTGCTCAGCAGCCGCAGTCCATTAAGGTGCAGTCCACTACGGCTCAGCATCGGATTCGACAGCGCAGAAAGGACTATGGCCCAGGCGCAATGACCACAGGAGAACCCTCCGACGACCGACTGTTACCCTCCACGACGTCGGTCTCGACCCCATAACAGGTGAGCACGCTCCACGAGCACTGTAAGACTCGTTCAGGGACCAGCCGACGCCGGGGTAATCACCCTCCAACAGGAAACTCCCGCCACAAATCGCGGGAGACGTTAATCCACTACTTGCGCCCTTCCCTGTTAAGGGATAGGCCTCTCGCTCCAGGACAACCCCCTATAAAAGGGACATCGACGAAGAAGAGAACACACGGTGGAAGTTATGCCACAAGCTCCATACTGAGAATAGAGCAATTGGTCTTACTACAGCGACAGAGAGGTCACGCCCTATTACGTCCAGAGAGAGCATCCCTCCTGCGCGACCTTACCACCCAACGAGCACTCTCCGGGTGTCCACTGGGAGCGGCGAGCATTCGTGCCAAGGCTTTACACGTCTCTCAGATCCTCTACGGTGACTTTTATCTCTCTCGTCCCTCAGCTCTTCTCTATTCCTTTCTTATAACCGTTGCTGACTTAAACATCGGAGGGTTGTCCCCTAAGATAACACCCGAGACTCCCTCTGACGCCCTTTGCTTCTTATACTTATAGGTTTCCACGGGTGCCAGACGAAGTTCCATAACAAACAAATAGATAAGGTAGTGACGTAGAAATCAGATTTATGTCTCTACACCGGTTAATATATTTTTAAATATATTTTTTTTATAAATTCACCTTTTAAGAATAGTTTTCGTGTAAAAATATCAGCTTAAATTCAATGCTCTAAGTTAAGTAACGTTGAAGTTTGAGTTGAATTTCTTCTCTCATTATTTAATTTCCAAATTAAACAACGAATAAGGGATTAAAACGAATGGGTTGACAAAAAACCCTCGTAACGCTCATGTTGATCGGTGAGTTATGAAAGTAGATGTTACCGGAGGAAGGAAGAACGGGGAGGGAAATGAGATCCTTTGATCGGTAGCATGGAAGTTAATTAAATCTATTAAGATCATGGTTAATGTCATGATAATTTCGTCTGGGCGTCAGTCACCCTTGTTCATAAATTAGTGATAACATGTTTAGTAACAGAGAGGGGGGGAATATAGTTAGAAGATAATTATGTAGATATAATGACTTTCGTATCCTTATCTTATTTGGGTAGGTAAACCACAATTATTCGGAAGGATTTAGAGATATTGTTGTCGATTGTTAAAAGCCAGAAGTATAGATATAAAATATCATAAATTGTAAAAATATACTTGTAATTTTTTTATAAAAAATCAATGTAACACATCGAAGATGATATATGATAATGATAAGATATTTTCTTAATAAATAGCAGGTCATGAAATGTGGCACCTGAGTTAAAATTTAAGAGAAAGGGTTGCTACACACCTAAGTGTGCTACACACTCACCTTTAATTTTTTTTTAAAAAAAATTGAAGCTATCCTCGAGATATCTTAATTTGTGATACAACTCAGGTTAACATCTGATTATTTAAAAAAATAAAAATAAAAATAAATTGATTTTTAACAAATAAATTTGATATTGTTTTTTAATTTTTATTTTTAGATAATTTAATAATACTATGATTTATATTTCGAATTAAAATATTTTAACAATTATTTTAAATATAATTTAAAAATTAAAATTTAAATACACTGTCCATCATCCAGAGTGTGCATCACAACCAGACTATGCAATTAGCCTTTCTCAAAATTTAAAATGATCCCACATAGGTTGAATTCACCATTATTTCCGGCTTGGATTTACCAACCCAAGTCTACCATGATTAAGAAAGAGCTACATTTGGTTAAGCTGAAGTAAAATTAGACCATTTTACAAACCCCAAAAATTAAGTCTTGACTTAGCTTAATGATCCACTTTCTCATGGCCACAGTTGAGTTATTGACCGTCACAGTCTCCGCCGCTCTGGTGAGCGGTCATAATCAGTGGGCAACCCCCCAATTATTATTATTTGT
This sequence comes from Amorphophallus konjac, assembly GCA_022559845.1. Classification (NCBI taxonomy): domain Eukaryota; kingdom Viridiplantae; phylum Streptophyta; class Magnoliopsida; order Alismatales; family Araceae; genus Amorphophallus; species Amorphophallus konjac. The sequence goes on along the minus strand of JAHNEJ010002402.1, from coordinate 36,076 downwards.
GCCAAAGGGTCCATAGACAGTTTTGTCCGAATGACCCCAACTTGATATTTTCCGGCGAGAGTGCCCTATGTCAAAAGATGACATAACTAAGGGCGACTTTGATATTCGAACAGAGTTTACGAGCATGGTGTATTCGTTGGTGCACGTCTGATTCCTCCGATAACCAAGGTCAAATGAGTTTAACCGAGTTTAGATGATTTTCTCGTAACCGGGGTCGGTTAGGACGACTTTGACAACGGGTTGGTCGGGCGGATAACGCAACCGGAGAGAGAGAATCTCTCGGTAGACCCCGTCTCCCCCCTCACACATCCTCCGCTAACCAGAGGCGGTTAGCGTGCTAACCGTGCTCGGTTAGCAAAGGGGGTCTTAGAGTTTACAAGAGCTTTTACTCGAATTACTCGTTCGAGCTCAACCCATCGAATACGTCACCAAGGAGAGAGAAGTGGACGGTGGATTCGACTTTGCCCCATTCGAATATCAAAGAGGGCCTAAAGAGACCGACAACAACTAGTTACAAATTACAGCACCGTCGTCTCGTGTTCACAGCCTTTTGGCAAGTGGCACCTCTCTGACTCAGACTTCTCCGGCCGGGTGCAACTCCTTGAGGACTCCACAAACTTTCGGATTTAAGGTTTCTAATCTTAATGGCAACAAATATATGTTCGTTCTCTTCTCCCCATTTAAAATAAAAGATATCTACCCCAAAAAATATATATGTTCGTTCCTATTTGTTAATGAAAATTCGTTCTTATTTGTGAGTGAAAATTAAATGGCGTCTCCTATTAAAATATAGGATTTATTGTTAGATCTTTATCAAGAAATTATGTGACTGTCGCTCCTTATTTTATAGTGAGACTTATTTTGAAGTCTTTTATCGTCAATTACTTTCAGAAAATATTAACATGCTAATGTGATTGACGCGTTAATACATCAGTGTCAACGCATTAATGTCTCCGTACAACAGTTATCGATGGGGATTGCAAAATAAGTCCCAGGCAGACAGTAAGTTAGATCTTCTGATGGGAGATGCCAAGTAATTTTCTCCCATTTGTTGTCAGATTTTCGAATTATTTGTGACAAGAATATAATAAACCAATATTCCTCTTATTTTAAAAAAAAAGTGCTAGTTGCATGTGAACCTAAAACATGTGTAACAAAAAAAGAAAAAAATAAGGATTTTTGCGAATAATTTTTTGTTATAAATGAATTTAAAAAAATTATTCTTAAAAATATATCAGTATACATATCATTATAATGTAAAATTAAATAGTACATAATATTTTAAGCGTTACCTTTTTACAAACATTTGATAAAAATAATATATTTACATAATATAATTTTACACAGTGATATACTTGTTAATATATTTCTATAAATACTTTTTATAAATTTATATTTAACATTAATGTACTTTTAAAAAATCCCAAGAAAAATAAAGCAGATGAGTCTTGGCTGTCGCGGTTGTCAATAATGTATTTAACAAATAATGTATTTCTAAATTTATATTTTTATTTCACAACTTCCTTCAAATATACTTTTTGTCAGAAAAATCACCGCGATTGAAATTCATTAAATCGCTTTCCCCACCATTTGCACAGCGTTCTACAGTGAGCAAAAGGCTACCGTTTGAACGATAGGCGGAAACTGCTTGGCTTCACCTTCTAAAATCTGTGGAGTGACCAGGTTTACATACAAATTCTAATGGAAATTCTTAAGCACAGAAATTGGAATCATAAATTTCTGAAATGGAAACCGGCGTGTAAACAAGGGCATAAGCCAATATCGTCCTGACGCAGAAGTCATTGCATCTCAGAACACCTGAAATTTAACAGAAACTCCAAATGTCTCATCCATCATCCTACATTAAGATTATTAATATCCCCTGCGGCCTCTGATGGGGGATCGCCAAGAACCTCAAGATTACATTCTTGACATACTATGACAAGATCGAATGGAACAACGTAATTAAAATTGGTGCCTGGAGATGATGAAGGATTCCCTTCAACTAAGAGATGGGTCAAAATCCCATGCCCAGGTTGGCACATTATTTATTCACTACTTCCAGTGGCCATTAAGAACTCTCCTTCACATACCACTTCACCCCCGACATATGCCTTGCCTTCCATTTTTGCTATTCCAAAACGTTTCTGCAACTTGACGAGTGTCATCCTCATGACCAAGGTGTCGCCTGCAACTACAGGCTTCCGGAACCTCACTTTATCTATCCCTGCAAAGAAGAAGTTGGTTCGCGAACCACCAACCTCGGGTTGCAGCATAACTATGCCTCCGACCTGCGCCATGGCCTGAAGCAGCACAATCGCAATCAGTCATGACGTAAAATAATTTCGACATGTTTTTTTTTAACGGAGGCATGTTTTGTTCAATAAACAGAAAAAAAAGAAGAAACAAATGATAAACGTGACCACATTGGCCCAGGCCTTCATAATGTTTGTCCTCATATGCCGCTGCAAAATACAATGCCATGATTATTTTCATGAAAGAGTCAGGAGACAACTTCACTTCTTACAAAAGTGATGATTAAAATTCCCTTTCCTCGTTAGTCAATTCCACAACCAATGACACCAAGTACAGGAATATGCTAACTGCTCAAGTCCTCAAAACTCTGGCCTATCTCCCAATCCAAACAAGCAGACTCGTGATGTCACTGATTAATCTTCCTTTTCAGATAGGTGGTCATGACGGAATTAGCAAACTACAAGATGAATGGAGAGCTAACAGATCTGGGCAGAGGAAGATGAGGGATTGGGTGACAAAATAGGTGTATTTGTTTTAAAATCTAGCAGGGGAGGAAAGTTGGTCAATTAAATTCACTATCTATTGATGGAATATTCTAGACTGCGCTGAAGGAAAGGATGACAATATTGAGCCCACGGCTTGCCGCGGTGGTCTCACCACCACCCCCCTTTGGGGGAGGTCCCGGGTTCGATCCCAGGTTCCCCCCTCCCCATTAAAAAAAAAAAAAAAGTAGACATGAAATCCTAGTACCAATCCCATGTTCACAAGTCTTATTTAGAATAACACGTGACCCATGTTTTATTATCTGGTTGCTTTCACGTGAAATTATTGTCTGATTGATGTTTAAAAAATATTCCTCTTAAGGTCCATGGCCGAGTGACAGGGTACTGTTCAACTGAGTTAATAATACGCACCGCCACCTCCCCAGCTTCAAACCTGGGCATCCTCCACACCCCACCCAAAATTCCCTGGGTGGGAGCCGAGGGAGCCACCTTCAGTCAGTAAGTTTATTTTTCGTCCCTGATCTTTTATTGTTCTCCTTAAAGGGGACTGCATTGTGTGGGGGCTAATCCTGAATACTACAGATCCTTAAAAGAGAGACCAAGACTCCAGATAGGATAGATATCTTCATTTGTGAGAGGGTTTGGGGATAGGCAAAGTGTTCTCGTAATGGTGAACGTACTCTGACCTAGTTGGGGGGGGGGGGGGGGGGAGAGAAGTCTTTTGAGAGCTTACAGCACGCATACTTGTATATTCTCTTTTCTTCTATTTAACAAACCTGTGGCAGTATACACTTTCAGAAAAAAAAGCTATGTTCTTTAATTTACTTGAAACCAAAATAATGTATGGAGAGGGGGATTTCCGTAGCCCACCCCAAAAAGCGGCCCAACAAGACCCAGCAGGGTCCAACGAGGCAAGCTCACCCGAGTGATAGCCCACGGGACCCACTCAGGGAAGAAAAGCCCAATAAACAAACACTCGAGGAACCAACTCTCCCCGGCGGCCCCTAGGCTCGGAGGGCCCGAGTGATGGTCAGGTCACAAGGAAGGTCCGGTCCAGGCCGTTTTCCCGCTCGGGAGAGACAGGCGCCAGCCGACCTACCGACCCCTCTTTTGACCGAGCTATCCTCCTCGCCCGGACAGGGCTGGCGTTTCAGGAGCTCGGACCGGACGCTAGCCGTTCGCGCTGCCTTTAAGAGTCCCCAACGGACAGGGGAATCAACCAGCCACCGGATTTCAAGGCGATAACGCCACCACGATAAAGGCCATGAAAGCCCACGTTGAGGACGTAACTCCCGCCGGAGACCCCCCAGCTGACAGGACTCCTGAAGGCGGCATACTACTTAAACCAGGGCTACCCTCCGGTGGAAGGTAAGAGAAAAAGGAAGGTAAAACTCCTGAGCAATCCGCTTCACCCCCCCCCCTTTTTGGTGGAGAGGAGTCTCGCGCATCAACTTTACTCCTCCCCTCATTGCTTCCACCACAGCTCTACTGACTTAGCCATCGGAGGGTTTTGCCCCAGGAAAATCCCCTGGGCCCTCTGACACGTTTCCCTGTCTTACAGTTCATCTTCTGGTGATCCACGGCCCGCTCAGGACGTAGCGCGAGATCTCGCCTCTTCATCTGGCGCCGTCTGTGGGAAACGCACGAAGAGCCGAGATGGTGAGAAGAAGCTCAGGGAGGAGATCCGCCGTCGGGAAGGGTAAGGCCGTGGTGGCGGCGGGAGAAGACCCCTCTAGGGCCTCACAGAACCCTCCCTCCAACGCCAGCGTCCCCACCAATGGGCCGCCGCCCCCCCCCCCCCGACGGCAACGGGGGTAGCCCCCAACGGCGGCGTCGAGATCTTCCAGGCCCTCAGTAAGAAGCTTGACGTTCTCGTGGAGCTCATGAGGGCCCAGGCGGCGAGGGATGCCAGGTCTCGCGCCCCGTCCGGGAGCCCCCCCCCGCCGAAGTGCGTCCCAGCATACCGCTGGAGGCCGCTTCACCCTCCGCGGTCAGCAGCTCATCCGCAACAACGCGGGAGGACCCTCGCAAGCTCCACCCCCGGAGCAAGAGGCTTCCTCCACGCCCAGAAGAGGGAAGCAGGGGGCGAGGCCTCCACGCCCGAGCGCCGGCGGTCCTGAGGATCGCCACGACGCTCCCCCCAGCCCCACGGCGCGACCGCAGCCGGAACTATCCCTTCGACTGAGGGATTTCGAAAGACGCTTCGCAGAGCAAGAGCGCGCCCTCCGCGCCCTGCAGAAGACCTCCCTCCCGGAGGAGGAGGAGAAATCCCCTTTCTCCGAGCACATCTTGAAGGCAGAGGTATCTCCTAGAACCTCCATTCCTACCTTCAAACTCTATGATGGCCAGGGCGACCCAGCCGACCACTACGACAGCTTCGACGCCCTGGTGACTCTGCATGGAACACCGGATCCCATTAAATGCCGAGCCTTTGCGGCCACCCTGGTCCAAGGCGCTCAGGCGTGGTTCCGGGCCCTCGCCCCTGGGTCCATCCGGGACTTCAGGCAATTCGGGCGAGTCTTCAAGGAGAGCTTCGCCGGAAGCGCCCCCCCGAGGTCAGTAGCGGGGCTCCTGGCCCTCAAACAGGCACAAGGGGAAAGGCTCCGGGCTTATGTCCACCGATTTAAATCGGAAGCCCTCAGAATTCCCCGCCTGGATGTGGCCTCAGCCACGACCGCTCTGACCAGGGGCACCCGGGACGAAAATCTCCGCCGCGAACTGGTCCTCCACCCTCCCTCGACCCTTGCCGAGCTAGTGACTCTGGCACTGCGCCACGCCGAGTGCGAAGAGGTACTCAGCGCCTGCCGAGACACAACCGGCTCGGGTCGGGAGGGGGACAAGAAGCGGGCCCCCGAGTCAAACCCTGGCTCGGGCAAGAAGCGTGATCGGGAAGGAGAGCGCAAACGGAGGTACGAGCGGTACACCCCGTTGACCACGCCAGTCTACGAGATCTATGAAGACATCAAAGACTCGGGACTCCTCCGCCAGCCCGAACCAATGAGATCGAAGAACCGCAAGCGCGACAGACATTGCCTGTTCCACGACGACCACGGGCACCACACCGGCGACTGTCACCAGCTCCAGGACGAGATCGAACGCCTCATCCGTCAGGGGCACCTGGCCCGGTTCGCAGCTGGGCGCAAAGAAGAAAAAGACACCGCCGAGGAGATCGACAACGCCCCCCGAGGGGTTCACATCAACGTCATCTCCGGAGGAGCGGCATCGGGCGGCGACACCAGCCGAGGAAGGAAGCGTCATGCCGAGCGGGCCAGCCGGGTCTTAGAGCCCTCAGGGGGCCCGCCGAGGGAGCCCCAGGTCGTAGTCTTCTCCGACCAAGACCTGGAAGGGCTAAGCACCCCGCATGATGATGCCCTCGTCATCTCGGCCACGATAAACCATTGTAACGTAGATAGGATTCTGGTTGACAATGGAAGCGCCCCCGATGTATTATCTTATGACTGTTTCCTTAAGATGGGGGAAGACCCATCCAAGCTCCGCCCGATCCGAACCCCCCTTTGCGGGTTTAACGGCCTGGCCACCTACCCCGAGGGAGCCCTAAGCCTGCCGGTCACCATCGGCACCCCGCCCAAAACCGTTACGGTCATGGTGGACTTCATAGTGATCAAAGGTATGATAGCGTACAACGCCATTTTCGGCCGGAAAATTCTCAGCCGACTGAAGGCCGTACCATCTACCTATCACCAAAAAATGAAGTTTCCCACCAAAAACGGGTTGGGGGAAGTCCGAGGTAACCAGGCCACGGCTAGAAGGTGCTACAACATCTCGGTGGAAGCCTCAAGGCCGGACGGAGGGGATAAGGGCCCCAAGGGAATCGAAGGGAAGACCGTAACCGCCGAGCCCGGTGGCGAGTTGCTAACGGTGTTCCTAAACGATGACCCGGCCCTCGGAGTAAGGATCGGAGCCGACCTACCACCCAAGGAACAGCAGCAATACAAGAAATTTCTTTCTGAGTACGCTCAGGTCTTCGCTTGGGCCGATGATCAACTCCCTGGAATACCAGGGGAGACCGTGATGCACAAGCTCAGCCTCGACCCCACTGTCAGGCCCGTACAGCAACGGAGAAGAAAGCATGCGCCCGAGAAGCAGGCGGTCATCAAGGCGCAGGTCACCAAGGGACAAGAGACAGGCCTCTTCAGACCAGTCCTGTACCCTACGTGGCTAGCCAATGTCGTCCTGGTGCCGAAAACCACAGGCAAGTGGCGAATGTGCGTGGACTTCACCGACCTGAATAAGGCTACCCCCAAGGACTGCTATCCGCTACCGAGCATCGACCAATTGGTTGATTCAACCTCGGGCAACGAGATACTCAGTTTCCTGGATGCCTATTCAGGTTATCACCAGATCAGAATGAATCCAGAAGACGTCGAGAAGACAGCCTTCATCACTGACTACGGCGTGTACTGCTACACCCGGATGCCCTTCGGGTTAAAGAACGCCGGAGCCACATATCAGCGGCTGGTAAACCACATGTTCGAGGGACAGCTAGGCCGGAACGTCGAGGCTTACATTGACGACATGCTCGTCAAGACCCCCAAGGCCCAAGACCACTTCGCCGACCTTGCCGAAACCTTCGGCACCCTCCTGAAGTACAACATGAAGCTCAACCCCGCCAAGTGCGCCTTTGGAGTAAAATCCGGGAAGTTCCTGGGTTTCCTAGTCACTCAGCGCGGGATCGAGGCCAACCCCGACAAGGTCCAGGCCATCCTGGACATGCGCCCGCCCACGTGCATTAAAGACGTCCAGCGTCTGACGGGGCGTGTCGCCGCTCTCAGCCGTTTCCTGTCCCGTGCGGCCGAACGATGCTTGCCCTTCTTCAAATTGATGAGGGGGCCCAAGCTAGCATCTGCTACGTTCGCATGGGATGAGGAATGCCAGACAGCATTCGCCGAGCTTAAGGAATTCCTGGCCTCGCCACCGGTGCTCTCCAAGCCCGTCCTTGGCGAGGTCTTGCTGCTCTACCTCTCGGCGACGCCATCCACGGTCAGCTCGGTCCTAGTCAGAAATGACTCGGGAATCGAAAGACCGGTATACTACACCAGCAAGGTGCTCAGTGGGGCCGAACGGAGGTACCCCGCAACCGAGAAACTCGTGCTAGCGTTGGTTACTTCCGCGAGGCGCCTCCGCCCCTACTTCCAGGGGCACCCCATCACCGTGCTAACCGGCGAGCCGCTGAAGAAGATTCTGGCCCACCCCGAGGCCTCAGGGCGACTCGTCAAATGGGCCATCATGCTCGGAGCCTACGACATCTCGTACCGGCCGCGATCAGCAATCAAAGGCCAAGCGCTCGCCGACTTCATTGCCGAGAGCACCATCCCTGCCGAGGACAGGCCTCCGATCACGACCGGGCCAACCTGGGAACTGTTCGTCGATGGATCGTCCAATTCGGCAGGCAGTGGTGCGGGGATCCTCCTAAGGTCCCCCGAAGGGATAGAACTACAGTACGCCTTGAAATTCAACTTTCAGGCGTCCAACAACGCTTCCGAGTACGAGGCCCTTATCTCGGGAGCACGCATGGCCCGACGGCTGGGGGTCGAGCGAGTCAGGATCCACACCGACTCTCAACTAGTCGCAGGTCAGGTCAACGGCGAGTATGAGGCTCGGGAGGCACCCATGATCAAATACCTACAGTTGGTCCGGAGCCTGGCCCGACAGTTCGAGGGATTTGAGGTAGTCCGGATAGCTCGGGAGCAAAACTCCCGGGCGGACGCCCTCTCTCGATTGGCCTCCTCCCTAGACCCGGAAGGTACACGATCGGTCCTCCTAGAAGAGCTAGAGCGCCCGAGCATCGACACGGAGCTCCTCGCTGTTGACCCAGCCACCCCAAGTGACTGGCGCTCCCCCTACCTGTCCTGGCTACAGGACTCCCGAGAGCCCTCCGACCCTCGAGAAGCCCGCCGAATGAAGTATCAAGCTCGGCGCTTCGTCGTCCTCGACAACACCCTCTACCGAAGATCGTTCTCCGGTCCCCTCCTGAAGTGCCTCGGTCCCGACGAGGCAGGCCGAGCCATCCAAGAGATTCATGAAGGCCTGTGCGGAGCGCACTCAGGGGCAAGGTCGCTGGCCAGAATCCTGTTACGACAGGGGTACTGGTGGCCCACCCTGCAGCGCGACTGCTCGGCCTATGTTCAACAGTGCGACCGATGCCAGCGGTTCGACCACTTGGTCCATCAGCCGGCTACGGAACTTGTCACCCTAACCGAGCCCTACCCTTTCGCTCGGTGGGGAATCGATATCCTTGGGCCATTCCCAACGGCCCAGTCCCAGAAGAAGTTCATCATCGTCGCCATCGACTACTTCACCAAGTGGATCGAGGCCGAGGCTACGGCAAGGATCACCGAGACAGTCGTTTGGGGCTTTGTTTGGAAATCGATCATTTGTCGCTTTGGCATCCCCCGAGTGATAGTAAGCGATAACGGTCGGCAATTCGACTCTCGGTACTTCCGAGACAGATGCGCCGACCTAAATATTCGCAACCACTTCACTTCGGTCGCCCACCCTCAGGCCAACGGGCTGGTTGAAAATGCCAACAAGACTATCTTGAAAGGCATAAAAACCAGACTCGGCAAGGCTAAGGGTAGCTGGCTCGAGGAATTGCCTAGCGTACTGTGGTCGCACCGAACAACCCCCAGAACGGCAACCGGTGAAAGCCCTTTTCAGTTGGTATATGGCACCGAAGCCGTCGTTCCATTGGAGATCGCCAACCCGTCTCTCCGAGTGATCAGCTTCTCACCCGAGGCCAACGGGCAAAAATTGCTCGAGAACCTCGACCTGACAAGCGAACTCCGAGAGATCGCGAACGTCCGGGCAACGGAGTACCAGCGCCGCCTCACTCGATACTACAACGCCAAGGTCCGAGACAGACGTTTCCAACCGGGGCACTTCGTCCTCAGGAAGGCCGAAGCCTCTCGACCACTGGAGGCGGCGGGCAAGCTATCCCCCAACTGGGAAGGTCCCTACCGAGTGGTCGAGACGCTCGGGAAAGGTGCGTACAGGTTAGCGACAATGGAAGGGGAGCCTATTCCTCGGACATGGAACGCAGCCGCACTACGCAGATTCTATTTTTGAAATTATACAGCGAGATGGACGGAATAAATCCCCTTTCTTTTTATTCCAAACAATTGGTACATCAGATAGGCAAATGCCAGTACATTACATAGCAAAAAAAAAATCCGTCTAACATCGCTTCAAAGGGTCATCGCTCGACTGACTCGGTCTTGATCTCCTCGCATCCAGCCACTGACTCTGCCTCGTGCGGAAACTGGCTCGGACACAAGGTGGTCGAGCCAGTTGGCTCGGGTGGCCCGTGACAAAGGTGACAGAGGGACTGCAGGAGGAAGGCCACCTTTAAACATTGAGGAAGGCTACCTCCCAAGTTGGCAACAACCAGGAAAAAGGAGCGCCGTGAAGGCCTCCCCTCTTCCAAACTGCCAACTCCTTGGAAGGAGGGAGAAAGCAAGCAGCCCCCGAAGAGTGAAAGAAATGAAGAGCAGAAGAGGGAGAAAGAGGCTGCAGACGGAGGAAGGCCTCGGTAAGGAGGGAGCTGGATACGCCTCCTCCCCTCACACGGAGGGAAGTGACGGCAGACTCCCCTAATGCCCCCATCCGTCCTCCGCCTCGGTGTCCACCCGGAAACCTCGCCGGAGCTAGGGAGGGGCCAACGGCGCGCTTCAGCACGCCAAAGTCCTTCCTAGATCCGCGCAGCGACCGTCGGACCTGTCTCATGCACGCGCGGCGACCGTGGGATCCGTTCGACAATACAAGACCGCGGGAGCCCGCCGCTCCCCGTCGTCGGCGGCATCGCCCTCCAAAGGATCCTCCATGCTCAGAATGTAAAGGCACAACGCAGAGTGAAAAGTAAGGTGCGAGGAAAGACTGTTAGAGAAAATCCCAAGTAGTGGAGAGGAAAGGGCGCCTTTCGGTCCTTCTTATAGGCCAAAAGAGGCTACACGCCTTAAATGCCCCCTCCCCTCGAAAACACGCCAAAGGATTTTCTTCCCTGAACAAGTCACCTCCAACTCCTCGTTCCCCGCCCTCGCGGGATTCACGAAGCGGCCAGACATTCAAAGCATAAGGAACGGAAGGACGCCCCGTCAGAAGCCTACCAAAACAGCGTGCGAGAATCGTGCAGGACATATCGGCACCTCCCAACTACTCAAGATCCTCCAACCAAATCACGGCACGGATAGTACTCAAACAGAGCAAGTCATTTATTATCACACCACAAGGAAACCCTCTAAAAAGAGGAAAGAGAGACAAAAAGGGAAAGAGGCAAAATACATCAGGCCTCGGGCCCACTGCGACGTTCGAGACTGGCGGAAGGAGGGGCGTCACCCCCGGCGCCCTCGGCGACGGCCGGCTCGGACACTGACCTCGCCTGTGCGAGAACTGTCTCGGTCGTGAGCCCTCCCGAGGCGCCCGGAGCCGGTGACCCCGACGGAGGAGACCCCTCCGAACCTTCCCCAACCGACGAAGAAGAGCTGGAGACTGACTCATCCGAGTCATAACACTGGCCAAGGGGGAACTCGATCGCGGAGTTCTGTTCGTGGGCGCAGTCCACCGCCCTGCGATAGCCCTGCCTGAACCCCCTTCGACCACCTCGGCGCAGCGCTACCTCGTAGTAAGGTAGGGCGGCTTCCACCAGGTCGGCCGAGTAAGCATCCGAGCTCCTATAACGCTCGATCGCCTCCGCCTCGATCTGCCCCGCCCTTCCGACGAGCTCGATCCGAGCCCGCTCCGCCTCGGCCGCACGCTCCTCTGCCTGGGCCCGGTCCGCCTCAGCCTCAGCTCGGAGATGCTCCGCCATCTCCGCCCGATCTAGCAGCTCGGCGCGCTCGAGCTCCCAGCAATTGTCCAGCTCGAGGCGACGCAGGCGCTCCTCCTCCAGAGATCGGTTTGCCCTCTCGAGAGACTCGCGGGTCTTGGCAAGCTGTTCGGTCAGCACTCCGGCTTCCAGTCGGCTCGCCCGCGCCACCTCTCGGAACGCGGGGAACTCCTGCCGGAACCCCTCGTGCACCCCCTTGAGTTGGGCCAGCTTCCTCTCGCATCCCCCGAGGGCCCAGGCAAGGTTCGACCGCTCCGTTTCCGTCCGTGCGTGCGCCTCCGCCATCAAAGCCGCCGACCGAGCTATGACCAGGCCGCCCTCCATCAGAACATCGAGGAGCCCGGGGGGGTATTGCGCCTTTCTCCCCCCTTCGTCCTCGCGGCAATCGATCGACAGACCCGATACAGGTCGCCCGTAATGCCAAGCCTTTCCAAGGGCTCCGACAAAGGGGACCGCTCCGCCCGAGGCACCCCGCCAGAAGACTCTGCTCGAGCAACGGGACCAGCCACCTCGCGCGCCACGGTCGGTTGGGGTTGCGACGCCTCCCCGGGCGAACCCCTGACCTCGACCGGTGCCGCCGGACCAACCGCACCGGGAGCTCCCTGCACCTGGGGCTGCAACGCCCTCGCGGGCGAACCCCCTGCCCCGCCTGTCTCGGCCCGCACCTCGCCAACCGGGACGTCACCGCCTCCGGCCGACCCCCGGGCCTCGGTGACAGCTATTTCAGCATCGGCCCCCTCTACCCCCGTAGGGGGGAGAGCCGACCTATCGCCGTCCTCTGAAGGGCCCCCGGTCTCCTCGGCCCCCTCTCGCCTGGCAGGTGGGGGAGCTGGCCCCGAGAGGTCGGCCCCATCTTGCCCCCGAGAGGGGAGCGCCGCCGAGCCAGGGCCGCCCCCGGCGGTAGGAGGGAGACCTGCCTTCTTGGCCCGTTTCTTGGCCTTCGCGGCCTCCCGCAACTTTCCCACCATGGGATCCTTGCGCTTTGTGCCAGCTGGCCGCGAAGACCCCCCGGGGGCCACCCCCTTGCCCTTATCCCGGGCCTGAGCGCGACCCGCAGGAGCCTCCGGCTCGTCGGCCGCCGAGTCATCTTCTCCCAGATCGATGACCTCAGCAGTATCCTCCAGAGGTTCCCGCCTCACGTCTGCAAGCAAAGAAAGAAAACCCGGTCAGAAGAGGAGAAGCAGCTACCACCCCAGGGGAACAGCCTCGAGAGCAGTACCCGTCGACGCCAACCGCGCAAGCAAGCACCGTTCGATGTTCTCCGGCGTCACCAGCTCCTCGGTCGACCGGCGGTTCTCCAGCAGACGGGCGGCCTGCTGCTCCACATGGGGAGGGAACTCCTCCTGGCGAGGAGGAATGTTCGGATGGAAATTGGGCGAGATCCGGCATCTCCAGAGCTCATCCGTCGCCTCCGCCTTCACCCAGAAGAATTGGGTTTTCCACCCCTTGTGCGAGGAGTCCTTCGCCGCGAGGGAGATGCAACTCCTGTTCCTCCTTGCCTGGATAAAGTAGAAGCCCTTCCCCGCCGACGGGTGCGCCTTCAACTCGAAAAAATAATGAAAGAGGTCCAAGGAAGGAAAAATGTTGTGCTGGCGACAGAGGATCCGAAAGGCGGAGAGGAGGAGGTACGAGTTGGCCACCAGTTGAATGGGCGCCAACCGGAAAAGTTCGAGGATCTGGAGTACGAGGGGCTCGAAGGGAAGGCGGAACCCGCTTTTCCACGCCAGAAGAAACGTGCAGATGTGCCCCGTTCGGTCGTCCAAACTCGTCTCGAACGGGGTGGCGGCAGCAAAGCTATACCTGAAAGGCAAGCGAAAGCGATGCTCCAGCTTCTTCACCTCGGCCTCCCCCAACTCACTGCAGTGGGGGACAGGCTCCCGCCTCACCTGCCCGAGTTCCAACGACGGATCAGCCATCGAGCCGGAAGATGATCCCTCGCAAGAACTCGAAGACTCCGGAGGGGAAGGAAGTTGCCGGACCGCCTCCGCGGTTGTCCTCGCCAACTCCTCGAACGCCGCCGCAAGACTTCGCGCCTCCACTGTGCCCTCACGGCGCATCAAGGAGCCCCGAAAGCCAAGAAACTAAGGAAAGCCCGAAACCCTGTAAGCCTAGAACGACGAACAGCGCCCAACGCCTATAAAACCCTGGAGGGAGGCGGACGCGTCGTTCCGTGCTCCGAGAAAAAGGGGGGCCCCTTCAGTTCAAATCCGTCAGGATCATCATTACGGGCCCAGGCGACCACTCCACGTGGCACCATAAACGCCAACGGAATTCCACCCACCTGAGCCACGCCGGTCCAAAGCCTCAAAACTACTCGACCGAGCCTCCATGGCTCGGGAGTAGGAGGGGGACAAGTGGAGAGGGGGATTTCCGTAGCCCACCCCAAAAAGCGGCCCAACAAGACCCAGCAGGGTCCAACGAGGCAAGCTCACCCGAGTGATAGCCCACGGGGCCCACTCAGGGAAGAAAAGCCCAATAAACAGACACTCGAGGAACCAACTCTCCCCGGCGGCCCCTAGGCTCGGAGGGCCCGAGTGATGGTCAGGTCACAAGGAAGGTCCGGTCCAGGCCGTTTTCCCGCTCGGGAGAGACAGGCGCCAGCCGACCTACCGACCCCTCTTTTGACCGAGCTATCCTCCTCGCCCGGACAGGGCTGGCGTTTCAGGAGCTCGGACCGGACGCTAGCCGTTCGCACTGCCTTTAAGAGTCCCCAACGGACAGGGGAATCAACCAGCCACCGGGTTTCAAGGCGATAACGCCCCCACGATAAAGGCCATGAAAGCCCACGTTGAGGACGTAACTCCCGCCGGAGACCCCCCAGCTGACAGGACTCCTGAAGGCGGCATACTACTTAAACCAGGGCTACCCTCCGGTAGAAGGTAAGAGAAAAAAAGGAAGGTAAAACTCCTGAACAATCCGCTTCACCCCCCCCCCTTTTGGTGGAGAGGAGTCTCGCGCATCAGCTTTCCTCCTCCCCTCATTGCTTCCACCACAGCTCTACTGACTTAGCCATCGGAGGGTTTTGCCCCAGGGAAATCCCCTGGGCCCTCTGACACGTTTCCCTGTCTTACAGTTCATCTTCTGGTGATCCACAGCCCGCTCAAGACGTAGCGCGAGATCTCGCCTCTTCAATGTACATTCAAAGTCTCAAAGAATCATATACACTTTACAAAGAGGGAAAAGAACCTGCAGCAATAGCCCTCTCCCCTCCCCTGGATAAATAAAAGAGAATAACGAGAATAGTAGTAAGAGTAAGAATGGCAGTAGCCCTCAACATATTTTGGTATCTGGAGTCTTCAGAAACAACATAAAAATTTCAGGACAAGAATGATACCGCTGCAAGAAGATGTACTTCGTTTCTAAAACAGATGGAGCTGGATTTTGGAAAATAAGAGGAATAGTCCTAAATTACCAACCAGTGTGGCATGAAGAGACCATTTGATGCTCTTATATAAATACCAGCCAATCTGGCAAATCTACCATATGGAAGCCTGGGGAAAGAGGCCTGATGCCAAAGGCACATGCAGAGTAGCCTTCCCGTTTTGATACACTCACACTGTTGGGCCCAGTGCCCGGGGCCAACTGGACCCAGTCAGAGCCCATAGTTGTGGCAGAAAGCTGACCGGGCCAACCGGGGTGGATCACAGATGGCAACCCAGAGTGGTCAGACCCGGCCTGACACAACCCAAGGTAAACCCAAAAGGGGAAATAGTCCCATATCAAAAATCTTGAGATCCCCCCTCCACACGTGACACCTTCAAGTGTGCCCTGACACCCTGCGGGTAAGACAGAGGAATGTGGCATGCTTCCCCAGACACGTACTTCACCTCACAACCCTCCATCTTCATCTCTCTCTCTAGCGTCAGGCAGTGTCGTGCAGGAACAGGCACAAGCTGGTCCGAGAGACTACAGATGTCGGTCTGTGCACAGGTCGGCCCAAGCTCCACTCAACCCCAGCGGAACCTGCTCGGCACGCTTCCCCCTCTGACCTCAGTAAGATCAGTGGCATCTAACCGGCCTGAACCATGAGGACACAACACATACAAACATGTCCATTAATGTTGAGGACACTGAGCATATTGCAGTAGCAAACATGCATACTTTACTCCAGTAAGATTCAGGACATTCTTTATTCTCTATCATGCCCTGAATGATTAATTATTTTGCTTCAACGTCAAATGTAGCCGCGGCCGACAAAACATATTTGCATAAATCAATAACTTGTATATCTTATATAGAGTAGTGAGGAGATACACAAATTTCCATTCTAATGCTACATCTGTAGTACTTTAGGGCCCTGTTTGTTTCACGGGTAGGATGGGAAAACCGATGAGAGAGAGCGGTGTGGGCCCCACCGCTCTCTCACACACAAACGCGCTAATCGAGGTCAGTTAGCGCACTCGACCCTCTGGGGTCACTTGCACTAACCGCACCCGATTAGCAAACAGGCCCCAGTAATGCGGTTACAAACAAGGAAGGCAGAATCAACGATTGGATTTGAATCGCCAGTCCAAAAAACAATCTGGATTGGCCCATCCAAGCCAGTCCTGGCCGAGCCTTATATTACTTTTAGAGGTTAACATATATGTTTCGGAGGTTTAAGTGCTCTTATATTAGTTCACAATGGGCTTTACACAATGTTTGCAACTTTACCTTCCCAATCTCGAGGCTTCTTTTCTTCTCCTTTTGCAGACTTGCAGGTGGAGCCATGGAGCAGAACAAGGAAGAAGGGGTGGGCAGCGGCGGAGGAGGAGGTGTAGGTGGTGGTGGCTGGTGGCGGTGACAATGATGGCAGCATCAATGATAAGTGCCGAACGGACATTGGCGGTAGGAGGCGATGGCGACAGCAACCATGAAAAGGTAAGACCCAAGCCGATCCACCCTATCCCCAGTAAGAATTGGGGTCAGGGTCAGGTCGGTTTGGGCCAAAAAGGATCGGATTGGCCAATCTAAGGCCGATCCGATCCGATCCTGCCTTCCTTGCTGAGAAATGCTGACATCAATATGATCCACCTTCTTCTCAAATAGGATAACTTGAAGCTTAAGGCTTTTTGTCCTTCAACATCCCTTTATAAACAATGGAGGTTTCTTGATTGCAGTTTCGCCATCTTCAATGGGATGCATATATACCTTCGCCATGATGATGAAAATTAAAACAAAAAAACTTGAGCACGTTCAACATGTGGATATCTCATGTCAAGAACCTACATGAAAGGATCAAGGATTTGACAAAGACTTGTGCCTAGGTGTCTCTTCCAACACAAAACCTCTGCGAGCTAGTGCAAAGTTCCGGCCAAGGTGAGGGGACCTTGTCAAGAAGTTCATTGAGGCCGGTTGGTGGGCAGGATTGTTACCTTATTAGCTTCACTTATAATTTGTAATTCATAGACAGGTGCAATTGGCATAATTAAACTCAAATCCTCTAAGAATCATCACTACTACGTTCTTGACCATTTTTACCATGGCTCC
The DNA here is from genome assembly GCA_022559845.1 of Amorphophallus konjac. Classification (NCBI taxonomy): domain Eukaryota; kingdom Viridiplantae; phylum Streptophyta; class Magnoliopsida; order Alismatales; family Araceae; genus Amorphophallus; species Amorphophallus konjac. Next base: position 19,006 of record JAHNEJ010002402.1, on the reverse strand, counting down.
TTTAAGAACACAGAAAGACAAGAAGCCAGTAAGAACATTGATAGGAAAGAACACGTTCCCCTTTTAATAGGACACGGGAAACTTTTAATAGATGCCCAAGGAAGGCCTACGGTCTTAATGATTTATCTGTTCATGTGTATGCATGTACATATAGCCATTCTCTTTAGATATTCCATTAAGATGACAAACCCTGGGAGTTTTTGAGGTATGGAGAACATGGAAATTTCATGACGAAAAAGTAGGGAGATGACAAGACCAGGTGCTATGACATGCAAAGCCACCAAAACAGGATAAAAGCAGACCCTTATCCATCTCTACTCATTGAGTTCTTAGCCATTTCCCGCCGATTCATCCACGGCCAACCTACCACTTGAGCAGGCACCAACCTCACCGAACTGATGATTCAACCCACCCCTCGAGACGAAACCAAACCACTAATCTGACGATTCAAATTTTCCCATTCACGGAAAGTTTCTGAACACTGTACCACCGCTTCTTTACCTTTCTACAGGCTCCAGATTGATGTGACAGAACTGGAGAAACTGCAACTCAAAACAAGAAAAATAAAAAGGCGTACACATTTCCTCGGATTACCTCCACCATAAGGACACCGGGCATGATCGGCCGCTCGGGGAAATGTCCCGGAAAGAAATTGTCGTTAATCGTCACGTTCTTGATGCCCACGGCCGTGACTCCAGGCTGGTACTCGATCACTCTATCCACTAGAAGGAACGGGAACCTGAAACCCGCAGATCCAGAAACAGATCAAACTCCGCAACGGGGTCTGAAACGCGACAACATTTGCTCCAAATCCACGTTAGATCAACTCACCGGTGGGGCAAAATGTCGCGAATCTGGTTGATATCCATAACCGTCGGGAATGCCGCGATACCTACCAGATCAAGGAAGAAAAAAAGTGACTTTCAGGTAAGAACAAGCCAGTAAGGAAGCTCCAAACGGAATGTGGAAGCCAAAGATGGGTCGAGATTTCATCTTACTCTTCTCGATCGGGACGGTCTCCGGGGCCTCCGCCACATCCGTGGAGCAGCGCGCGGCCAGGCGACTGGTCCTCCAGGACGCCGACAGATGACGGGATCCCGGCGTCGACAGAGACAGGCATGCGGGACGGCGGGCTCCTCCGGGTCCGACCTTTTGGGAAGGCAAGGAGGGGATCTCCGGGGTGGATCGGGAGGAGACGAGCGAGGGGCTCACGCGCTGAGGAGGACCGGAGAGGAGGGACTTCACGGTGGCCATGGCCTCCATCTCCACAGGCGCGTGTAGAGAGAGAGAGGGAGCGCAAATGAGGACTGAGGAGGAGGGGCGGCCGTTTCAATTTGAGGTGTCGAGTTGGGCGAACTGGCGGAGGGAACGAGGAGAGAGCGTGGAGTCCAACGGTGACGGTGGTCAGCTGGGTGACCCTTTTTAAGTCTCATTTGGTACAGATCGTGAGAGGGATTTCATATATTTTGATCATTGGAATAGCTGACATCTCCGCGATCGATTCCAAATACATCATAACACCTCCATTTCAAGGATTCTAAGAGCACGTTTGGTAACGCGTCGGTTGACATAAAAAAATTGAAAAGTCACTGTTTCGTGCAATGTACAACGTGTCAGAGATTGTTTGAAAATTTTGAAATCCCATTTGAGTGAGGTGAGTCAATTTCAGATGGAACGAGAATTTTTTAGGTGTGAATAATTTAGTTACTTTTTTACCCTTCGTTTACATATTTTTTACCTCTCATTTAACTACTTTATGTACAATATTTTAGGAATGCTACAGTATTTTTCTGTAGCAATAATCGCGGTTCTGAGAGAGGGTGAACAGTAACCGCGTGAGTAGTCACTGCGTTACTGTTCATCTTCTCCGCGGAGCTGCAACGCACAGGCGACGAAGACAGCAGCACCGGCAAGGGGGCGACGTGGAGCATCGACGCTCGTGGCTTGTGGACGTCTGTCGACGGTGCCTGTCTTGAGGAAGACGATGACGGGTGTGGGGGAGGCAGAGGAGATGGCGTTGAATCAGGGGATGCGTCCATGGCGATCGGAGAAGACGGGGTGGGGTCAAAATGGGATTTTCACGATTGAGAAGTCGTGGAAGCATCTCAGAAGCTGCCCCAGAGGAGCTTCTGCGGATTTCACGTCTCACACAACGATGTGTCTGCATCTCTCCTCTGCCAAAAATCCCAGCCGACATAAAAACCAAGGTGAAGTGGCTCGTTTGGAAACACCGGTGAACTTGTCAGGGATTCCAATGATTGGAATCCCTTCTCACCGCGTTACCAAACGCTGCCTAAGGATTTTCTAATTAAGTGAGAGAATGACACAAAGAGAGGGGAGAAGAAAAATTCGCAGAATCTCTCACGAGCCAGCTTTTGGGCAGATTTTATGTTTAACCCAACTCAAAACACTGTTTAACCATGTTTAAATCTCCCACCAACTATTAAATGTGGTCTGACCAAACATTTACAACAGGTTTTGAAGCGCATGGGCGACGAGGTTGGGTTAAAGGCGTTCACAATGCTAATAGAAGTGTGAGTTTCTTTAAACTATTCCCTTCTCGTTTCACATTCCCCCATGATCCCTGACGTCTTTAACCCAACCAATTGTAATTCCAAACTTCTAGGAAAATCCCACCCTTTCTCAGTTTGTATGGGATAACAGATTTTGAAAAAATTCAAAATCTCATTGACCTAAAGCGTTTCTAAACGCACCCTAATGACATCAAGAAAACTTATTGTTGTCATTAGAAGGATTTAACTTTAACGGTAGGAGGTAGTTTGTAAGTGAGTCATGTTATATGACTAGACTTATGACCAACAATTTAATAATATCATATCTCACGATCACAATCGAGTATTTTTATTTAACTTGATCTATGATCAAGATAATATCTAGGGATGTGATATTGTGATCCGTACCATTAGATAGGTTCTATCGTGCAATCTGACCTTACATATAAGCGAATTATTTAGATAATTTTACAACGAAGAGAGTGACTTTGAGATCATAGGTCGATAAAAATATTATTAAGTTATAGCATTCTAATTTGTTGAAGATCCTAAATGAGTCAAAAATAATGAAGAACCCAATCTTACGGGAGAAAGGTTCCAAGTTTGAACTGTAGGTGAGGGGAGGGAGAAGATTTACTTGTCTCACGTTCAATACTCAAGAGATGTGGCTCATGAGTTTGTTAATATTGAGAAAAATAGATGTAAGTTAAGTTGATACGTCTACATTGTTCGAAATCAAGATTTTCACATTTTTTGTTAAGATATTAGGTGTCTCTCGCTTTATACTCCTAATATTAAGATGAATTTTAAATTAACAAAAAAATAATTTTAGTATAGACTTATAAATTAGTTTAACTAATGGAAGTCGAAGATGAGTAATGTTTTCTATAAGTATCTCACCGTTAGGCGGTGTAGATTTTTTTTATTATTTTTTTTTACATGGGGCCAAGGTCCCCCACCTTGGCGTGGGACCCAAGCCACAAAAATTTATTATCTTGCACCTTAAGAAAAAGAAAAAAATCATGAACAATATATTTTTAACAATTATACTATTCACATTTTTTCTCTTGCCATGTGGGGCAAGTAAGAGGGGACTTGGGCTCCACTCCAAAATATGATATCTTGGGCCCTGATAAGTGCACATTTATTCATATTTATTTATGTCACACGTATCGTTTTGGGGCTTTAATGAAGTTAATTATGCGAGTTTTCCATATTAATCTCAGTCTCACACAAATTAGAATTTTTTATAATTAATTAAAATTTTAACATGATTTAATCAATAGGACTTGACACATGTTTAAGAAGAATAGAAATTATATAATTAAATATATTTTGATAAAATAGTCTTCGATGGCGAACCAGCACCGTCATGTTATACATTGATCTCTATCTGGTGCCCATGCGAAGCCCACAAACTACTCATTCTTCTTCGACCATTGCTCTATTATTGTTGTTTGTTTCATATGACGCCCTCCACCGTCAAAATGCTTTGCATGTGAGGAGCACTGCCAAGGCCATTGCTCACACTGTTACTATTGCTTCTGATCTCGTCCGACCTCATTGACGTGAAGCCATCGCCCGGCCTCGTCTGGCTCTCCGCCCTTGCAAGTTGATGGCATAGAGGAAGAAGAGAAATGTTCAAAAAGGAGAAACTTTGGTGAAAGTTTGTTTAATGTAAAAAATATATATGTAAGCCCCTCAAGTAAGATGGTTTTATCAAAATATAGTTAATTATGTAATTTCTATTCTTCTTAAACATGTCTCGAATCCCATAAATTAAATTATATTTATAATTTTAATTAATTACATAAAAATCTCAAATTTGTGTAAGACTAAGATTAATATAGAAAACTCATATAATTAATTTCATTAAAGCAAAGAAACAATGTGTGTAACATAAATAAATATGAATAAATATATGCTTATTAGGGCCTAAGATCTCCTATTTTGGAGTGAGGCTCAAGTCCTCTCTTACTTGCCCCACACGATTAGAGAAAACAATATGTGAATAGTATAATTTTCAAAATCATATTGTTCATGAATATTTTCCCTTTTTCTTGGGATGCAAGATAAGAAATTTTTGAGACTTGGGTCTCACGCCAAGATATGGGATCTTGGACCTCACGTAAAAGAAATTTAATAATAAAAAAATTTACACCGCCGAGCGGTGCAGATACTTCTAGGAAATATTATTCATCTCTGACTTCCATTACTTAAACTTATTTCTAAGTATATGAATTAACGTTATTTTTTTGTTAATTTAAAATTCATCTTAACAGTAGGAAGATCAAACAAGAGACACTTAATATCTGGACAAAGAATGTGAAAGTCTTGACTTTGAATCAAGTAGATGTATCAACTCAATTTGCATCTCTTTTTCTTAATATTAACAAACTCTAGACCCGCACATCTCAAGGATTAAATGTGAGATAAGTAAATCCTTCTCCCCTCACCTAGATTTCAAGTTTAGAACTTTTCTGTCATGAGATTGTATCATTTACTATTCCTGACTCATTCAAAGTCCTCGACAAATTAGAATATATAGCCTGGTAATATTCCATCCACTTATTAAAGATTGACCTCAATGTAACTCTCTTCGTTGCAAAGCTATCCAATTAACTCACCTACATGCGAGATCAGATTGCATGATTGGACACATCCAATGGAGACATATATGGGTGTAATCTGACGAGGTGAGGCACAACATCAGCTTTGACAACACAAAAATGGCAATGGCAGATGACATTGTTTATGGATGGGTTTTGAGCACTAGAAACGTGTTAGACTGTTGGCTTGTGTATGTAGAAGCTGTTGGCAATGGCATAAGGCGTTGTCGGGATCGACTTTATAAACACATGGACACTGGCTGCTTCAATGGGTTCGCATGAGTTACGCATTTGCATGTCTCGCGTGGACTCTAGATGTCGTATTTTACGTAGGAAGATGGCAGTGAATTGGGGGGAAGGTGGACCTCGTCTGATGGCGTTCGTTCTCGGCAAGCTTGGCCGATGTTTAGTCGTATATGAATATGACGAAGAAAGCAATAACAAGGTGGCGATGGGAGAAAAAATGTATTTCCACGTGAAGAAATAGGTTGGCTCCGTTGAAATTGGGTGATGACTATTTAAAAATGTGTGGTTCACTATTTGAAAAGTGGCATATGTAGTTGGTGAAATGTTAAAATGGGTGGAGACTTCTGAAAAATGAAGGCTTTGAGTTTCAACGAATGTGACTTTGATTATCTATAAAAGGTATGGGATGATTCATTTTAAAGGGACCTCTCTCCATTGGAGAGCTCCCTCTCCATTGTAGAAGTTTTCCCCCGTAGGCTAGTTTAGAAAATCTTATGTCTTTCTTCTTTCTCCCTCTCTTGTCGTAAGTTGTCTCCCTAATTTCACTCAAAAAAAATTCAAAAAAAACCTACATCATCGAGCAGTGTGGATACTTCCTACACCGTTGGCGATGCATGAAGCATTACTCGTCGAAAATAGATAGTCAAGCAAATTATCAAAGTTGATTTTCGAGATGAGATCTCATTTTGTCATGACTAAAAATACTAATGAGGTTAGTGTATAAACTCAAATTGATTAAGTTCAACAATTACTATAAGATTAGTTTAAATTACACTTAGAATTTGATCAATGATATCTCAATATAATATATTCAAGAATTAATTTAGACTATTCAAAAATTAGTAATATTTTAAAGGCCAAACTTATTAGTCATATCAAAAGGTACAGACCTACCAAAACTGTCCGATATGGTGACATGTGTCTAAAGTCTTAAAAAAATATTATCAAGTAGAATAATACCAGGATGGATATAATCTAAGATATAAAAATGAATTCATAATTTTGATTAAATAATTAATTAATACCTCGTAATAGAATGTTCTCTTTTATTGTTATTCTACTCCCTTTCAAAATCTTAATTGTCTTTATCGCCATGAGATTTTTCTGTCAAATCATATTTTAGACTTTTAATACTTTTTTCTTCTTTTTTATGCATGATTAAGAACTCACGACCAACTTTTTTTCTTGACTAATTATTTTATTTAATTATTTTTTCAGTCAATAGTCTCGTACTACCATTTTGATGTTTTTTGTCACAATAAAGATGTAAAAAATATATAAACTCCACAAAATAATGCACGATTAAATTCAATGAAAGGTTGATTCATCGCATTGAGTAAATGAGTTGAGCGTGTGATTGTGCCGTAGTGGTCAAGGCTCTCCCCAAATGGTAAGAACTTGTAAGGTCGATCTATGTGCTCCTAAGTGACGATTACATGTCACTTCCACGTCGAGATGTCCAAATTGGGGGGTTCCTGATTGGGGCGTCCTTTTCTACACATATTTGTGCATATACAACATCTTATATAGACATTGAGAGACTCATTTAAGTGCGTCCGTAGAGTAGACTCTCCCCTCTCTCCTCCCCTCATCCCCTCCCCGTATCCCTCCCTTATATCCTTGTTATCATTGTCCAAAAAAAAGTAAATGAGTTAAATTTGAATAAAATGCCATCTTGAACCGATGTATATTTGAGTCTTTGTGAATAAATTTAATTAAATTTTAATTATATTTCTTAAATTAGATGATCATGTTCATTTAAGAGTAGATTTAGGTACCATTTAGAATATAAATGTCAATTGGGTTAAACTGGCCACTTAACTTGGTTTAAACCATGATTTGTTGAATTATATTATGCTACCTTGGGTCAATGTTTGATAGACTGGTCGTACAGGCCGTATCGATTACGTACTGGTACGGTACGGTACGACACCGTACCGTATTGTATCGCAATGTACCCCTGATAAGAAATTATATAATAAATATTTGTTGTAATAAATATTGATATATTATTATGTGTAGTTGAGTTGGTTAATGTGTTACATGTTCAACTGTGACGTGTTGGGTTCGAATTTCACGGTTGTGGGTGTAGACACGCCATTCTTGACGCCTCCTGAGAAAGTCTCATATTACTATACGACGTCCCGCAACGGCTTACGCATTTTGAATCACTCGAGTGCTTCCTTTTTTTGAGTCTTCTTCCGCCCTTTTCGGCATCCGGAATCGTCTCGTCAGGGCATTCGGACGGCATCAACACCAGTCAGACGCATCAGAGGTTCTGGAACCAAGAAGGGTATCTGCCGGGCAGCCGCCAACAAGTTGTCCGAGGACCCCGGGTGGGTCTTTATGGGGGCGTCCAGGCCCCTGGACGCCCCCAATCTTTTAATTTATTTATTTTTATTTTTCAAGGCCCAAAACTAAATAAAAAATAATAAATTAATGGAGGCGTCCAGGCCCCTGGACACCTCCATAAAAACAAATATAAAAAAATATAAAATGCCCGTTGGCATAAAAGATAAAAATAAATAAAAAATACATATTAATGGAGGCGTCCAGGCCCCTGGACGCCTTCATAAAAACAAATAAAAAAATTAAAATGCCAGCCCTGGTATAAAAGACAAAAGAAAAATAAAAAAAATAATATAATTTATGGAGGCGTCCAGGCCTCTGGACGCCTCCATCAAAACCCTCACGGGCGCCCGCCACCGAACGACGGTTTGTCGTGTGTGAAAAAATCCAAATTTTAGAGACGTCCAGTCAGCTGGACGCGCCCATTTCTGAATCACGAGACGCCGCTCACAAAACCACGCGTTGTGCCAAACCGCGTGCTGCCGTCGTCGGCTTTCGGTGGACCTGCTTGAGGCGTCCGGGACCCTGGACGCCCCCACAAAAGTATTCCAAAAAAATCAATAAAAATAGAATAAAATATTATTTTGGCCCTGATGGAGGTGTCTAGGGTCCTGGACGCCTCCACCCTCCGGAGCTCTATAAATAGAGGCCCACCCCCTCAGTTCTGGGAACTTCGAAGTGATCCGATAGGCTGCCGGAGCCCAGAGGCTACGGAGTCATTTTTTAACCCATGGGTTCTTTTGTAGGTGGAGGTTCTGCCGGCTTCTCGGGTGCTCACCCTCGCGAGAGGAAGGTCGTCTTCATCCACCGCGCTTCCACGTCGCCCCCACGCTGCCGGAGCTCCGCCGGATTTCACCCTCGGCTCATCCAATAAGCCTTTTCTTCCCCTTTTTTTCTTCGTAGTTCTTTTGCATTCATCATCTCGCATCCTCTATCCCCCTTCATAAGGGCGCCTCTTCTTTTATACTTCTTGCATCCATCATCCCATTTTCCTCCTACTCGAGTCCGAGAGGGGTTTAAAAGATAACACCAACCAGGTGTGTGTCTTGCCATCATTTCGTTATTTTTATCGCAAGGATTTGAATACTACACCTCCATCCTTCTAATCCACTTGTCATTTGTTTGTCGTCGTTTTGCAAGGGTAGCCGAGGAAAGCCCTCTCCGTCGGCCGGCCGAAGGGAGAGGAAGAAGCAACCCGCCATCTCCCGCTCTTGAGGTGGGCGCGATCACTTTCTTATTTTGGGGTCTTTCGGCCCCTGGCGATCACATCTTATTTTCGAGGCCGCGGCGAGTCACTTCCCCAATGGCCGTTTAAATTTCCGTTCTTATATTCTCTTTATACTCTGTTATATTCTGCTCATATTCTCGAGGCCGGGGCGAGTCACTTCCCCAATGGCCGTTTAAATTCTCGTTTTTATATGTAATATTCTTATCTATTCGTGTTCTCGAGGCCGCGGCGAGTCACTTCCCCAATGGCCGTTTAAATTCACGTTCTTATACGTTATATTCTTATCTGTTTGTGTTCTCGAGGCCGCGGCGAGTCACTTCCCCAATGGCCGTTTAAATTCCCGCTCTTTGTATTCTCTCTATATTCTGTCATCTTATTATCTGCTCATATTCTCGAGGCCGCGGCGAGTCACTTCCCCAATGGCCGTTTCAATTCTTGTTATTTAATTTTTGCACCATTCCCGTCCCCCCGAGGCCGCGGCGAGTCACTTCCCGCTATGGCCGTTTAAACCCCATATTTTGCTATATCACACTTGTCCCGCTCGCCCCGCCGGAGTAATCTCCCGTGGTGGCCCCTTCTCTCTCTTCTCTTATTTCTGTGTTGCAGCAAACAAACACCAAAAGAAAAGAAAAGAGGAGCCCGCGAGCTCCGCGCCCTCTCCGCTCTTCCCGGAACCGCGTGACGTCGCTCACAGATTGGCGATCACGGTGGGACGTCTACTGCTTCCTTTCGGCTACCCTTGCAAGTTCGGCACCACCCGTGCCTCTCCACCTTCGCGCCCGCGCGCGCCCCCGTCGTGCTCACGGCAGCACCGTCAGTTTTGATTGGTTCTTTGTTTATTATATGTCTGTTATTTCTGTTGTTTTCCCACTCCATATATCTGTCAGCATTCCATTGCATACATTCATTCCTTTTTTCTATCCTTTTTTTCATTTTTTTGAGGATCACCCTTTCCCGGTGAAGGAAGGACTCTCCGTTTGGGAATTCCTCTCAACGGACTAGAATCTCCTACACTGGGACCTCCGTAAGTCCCCGACATCGAAGAATCTCCTCTTCGTTCACTGGGCTGGTTGTACCATTGAAGTCCCCCGGAGTTAGTCATTTCATTCGTGGTGAGACGAGAGACCCTAGCTGACACGGCGGTGAAACAAAAACAAACTAGGGTCCCCATTTTGTGTGAACTTCGGATCTCGCTAAAAATACAAAAAAAAAAATCATCAAAATCAAAACATAAAAAAGGGCGTAAAGGCATCCACTTGTTTGATAATCTCTGCTACCTACTTGCTAGTGTATATTTTTACGTTCTGGGAAAACTGTGAGCATGTCTCACGAGTCTTCTGAGGAAAACCACCCTAGTCGTGGTTTGACAGCCGACCCGCGAGTCTATGCTATGGACTCGGGTCCTTCTCATGACCCCTCACATGAGGTGCATGTTATTGCCGGGGACACGTCCCTACCACAGGATATCTCTTCCTTACTGGGCGTCCTCGCCAACACGGAGCTTACCTCTGAACAGCTCCGGACCTTCCAGACCATTCTAAAGGGGAAATCTGTTTCCCCCACGCCCCAGGAACCAACTCCGGCCATCGCACCTCTCCAAGAGTCCGTGCAGGCCATTCCATCTCCTTCATTGGCGCAAGCCATCCAGTCTCCCTCGCTTCAAGGTCAAGCGAGCCAACAACCACCCTCATTCCAGTTCCCGTCACAATCTCAAACTCCCGTTGTTCCCCACACGCCGCTTCAGCCAGGGCCAACTGTCGGCGGTCCGACAGCTCCCTCTCATTCGGGGTTCCCCCCTCAAGTCTCCGGGAGACAGTTTCTCCCCCAGTGGCAAGTGCCACCTTCACCCCCAGAGGAGCTCGCCCAATCGCTCCTCAATAGGTTCAACCGCATGGACGAGCAGTTTCAAAATCTAAGAAGGATGGTGGACGTGAAAGCCACCCCGGAGGTTGCTTTGCCAATCCTCCCCGTCATTCATCTTCCTCCCTCCGAAATGCCCACGTACCGCAGATACAATGGTACCGGCAATCCCTTCATTCATCTCAAGGATTTCATGTATGAGTCCTCTTACTGGCAAAACGATCAGAGGTCCCTGGAATACCTCATTCGGAGATCATTGGATGGTCCCGCGCTTGAGTGGTTCTATTCTCTGGAGCCCCGCGAGGCCGAGAATTTTGAAATAGTCCAGAGAAGGTTCTTGCAGAAATATAGGGATAGGGTCGGTCCCTCACTCTCCATTACCGACCTAGTGGCCGAAAAGATGAAACCCGACGAGGATTTTGTCCGATATGCTGATAGATGGAGGTCTCTGGCGGAAAGAATAAGGGATACCCTCTCCGAGCCCGAACAAGTGAAGATGATTGTGTCTAATGCAACCCCACAGTTCAGACATGTCCTGGCCATGAATAAACTTATTACAATGGAGGAACTCTATGAAAGGGCCCGATACATCCAAACCCAGCTAAAAGACTCCCCCATCATGAACATGTTTGAGTCGCCGAAGCCCAAAGTGGTCAGAAAGACAGGCGCTGGTGTCCCGGGCGGAGCCACAGAAGGGGTCGTGACAAATGAGCAAGTGAGTGCGGTCAACAATGCCAACTATGCAGTCAACCCAAGGCCTCCACAAATGCCCCGACTTCCCCTTCAACCAGGTCCTTTCCCTCTTCGTCCTCCACCCCAAAATAATCCACCCCAGGATAATATGCCTCCATTACGCCAACCCCAGCAACAACAACCACAACCTCAGCAACAACAACCACCGCTTCAGTACAACCAAGTTCCACCCCCGGGGAACTATGGTCCCCAACAGCAACAAAGGAGGCCGCTCGGTCCCAAAAGAGCCTACTATCCACCATTGCCGGAAACCTTAGCAGACATTTTTAATGCCCTCATGGCATCAAACCAACTCGCCCTACCCAGAGAAAGGCCCGCGTGGCCCCCCAATGTTGATACCTCCAAATACTGTGTCTACCACAGGCAGCCGGGACACACAGTAGATTACTGCTTCCACTTCAAAGATTACATCCATGATATGAATGATGAACATCAAATAGATTGGGATGAGATGAGACGGTACGTCACGGCTCTCAAGGCTAGGAGACCTCCTCAGAGGCCACATCAGCAGTTACAACAGCAACAGCAACCACAACAACAACAGCAGGCTCAGCAGGCCCCACAACAACAGCCCGACATGGGCATAATCCAGAATCTATTACCGGAGCACCAACAGCCCAATCATCAGGTTAACCCCATCTCCTCCTTCCCGGAAGTCGGGAGAGAGCAGGTGTGGCACCAGGAGAGTACCTCCATTCTTTCTACCTCCAAACATATCGTCATGCAACCCCCTCACCTTGCCCGGGTAGCACCTCTCTCTCATCAACCCGCGTCAGTATCACCATCACCATTTCCACTACCATTACGCCCTCTCATCCGCACCCCGACCTCCTATCAACCGACACTCTCCACTACGCCTTCACACCCTCTCACCTTCTCTCACTCCCCCACTTTACCATCCACCTCTACCACATTTACCCCTACGCCTTCTAAACCCCTTATCATCCGTCAACCATACATAACCCCGTCTTTCTCCACCACATCACCACTAATGCCTTCAAAACCACTCATCACCCACCATCCACCTCAAAATCATTACCCGTTTCAAACCTTACCCACTTCCACTTTGCCTCCGCCTCCACCTTCCAGACCCCTTATCCTTCATAATCCGCGCGATATCCCCTCTACCTCCACCATGCCTCCACCTAACAAACCCCTCATCAGAATTCCTGCTCCCGTCATCACCCCTGCTTCATCAACCATTCCTCCACTACTACCCCTCAAACCCCTGTTAAAACCCACTGCTACCCCCATAGAGGTACAAAAGTCGCAGGCAATGGTGCTCCGGAGTGGAAGAATTTTCCACAGGGTTTTCCCCCACAACAGTCAGAATCCCGAGCAATCTCAGCCAGAGAAGGATGATGCAGAACAACCAGAAAGAGCTATCCCTGGAACACAGTATGACCTATTAAAACATTTGGACAAGACGCCTGCTCGGATCTCCATCCTGGAGCTTCTTCAAAGATCCACATCCCACCAGGCAGCCTTAATGGAATACCTTCAAAGAGTCATAGTTAATGAAGACCTCCCCGTGGAGAAGATTTTGACAGTCCTGACCCCAACAGACACACAACCGGCCATCATGTTTCACAACTACGAGCTCGCTCCCAAGGAAGCTCGGAAATATGCATTGTGCATTTCAATAAAAATTAATGGGGTATCCATAAACCCGTGTCTTGTGGACACGGGTGCATCCATAAATGTGATCTCCATGAGCACTCTTCAGTTGTGTGGGGTCAACGAGGAACAAATAAGACCTTCCTCGATCACGGTCACGGCTTATGACAATAGCAAAAGGCCACCGCAGGGGATGATTATTCTGAAGGCAGAACTAGGCCCCATGTCAATTCCCACGGAATTCCATGTCCTCGACATGGACCCCACATTCAAGGCTATACTGGGTCACCCTTACATCGAAGCCATGGACGATGTGCCTTCCACCAACCATCAGTGCCTGAAGTTTCCTTATAATGGGAGAATTATTAAAGTGGTCAGTACACCTGTCCTTCACACAGTGGATGCTATCAACACCTCTCTGCCTTCTGTTTGGCCGTCTCATCGGCCCATATTGTCACTACTGGATGTACGTGATTCATCTCACGTTCCACTAGCACCAAAGGAGCCGGTCAGGGCAACCGCAACATCATGTCTCCCTCTTCACTCCAAAGGTTGGGAGATTATGAGGAACATCGGCTATCAACAAGGAAAAGGTCTGGGCGCACAATCACAGGGTATGCTCAAACCGCCAAAGGAAATTAGGCCGAACCGCAGGTTTGGCCTAGGCTTCAAAGGACCGTTCAAGGCAGATTGGAAGCCCCTCACGTGGACTCTATCAAACCACTTCAACAGAGGGCCCGTTGTTCAGAGGGGAGATCACCCACGAGAAGCATATGGGGGATCACATGCTGTATATTTGGCTGAAAAATGTCCGAGGATCACCAAAAGAGGCAAGATCAAAGATCCGGAATGCGAGTGGGACAAATGGTTCGACATACGGGACATTTCCGTTGCACTGGAAAGGATGTTCTCATCTCCGCAGCTTGAAGGACCACCATTGATCTCCGAAATACCAGAGAATATTACCACTCTTGCCAAGGTTCCAAACTATCCTCGTCCTCGCCAGAAGGACTCTGTCATCGACGGATCTTCATCCGTCCTCAACATTGCCGTCGACGGCTCATTAGCCGCCATCCTCTCCATCCACTCGTCTCAGCCTTTGCTGATATCTTCTTCCTGGGCCAGACAATTGTCTGATGATCTTCCCAGGTCCCCTTCTTTGCTTACATACCTGCGCGGGCTTTTCAACCCGCGCCAGGTCTTCAACCATGATCTGCTCTATGAGCCTCACAATCCTCTAGCCATAACCCCTTTTCTCTCTCCTCCAATCTCTTTTCACTACTTTGTCATTAAAAATGAAAACGAAAAAAAACGTCAATTTTCAAACTCCCCAACAACACATCTTCGTTGAGGAAACCTCCTACATCTCCCACGGGTGTGTACCGCCTTGCGGACCACCCGTCCAAGGTCCGATGAGCGACCTTTTCTACCCCTCCTCTGAGGGGTCTTCTCCTGTACATTCTACACCGTCCTCTTCATCTTCATCTTCTTCTGTAAATATTGTCAGTCAATCTAGGAATGATAGGCCGAGGGTAGTACCTAGGAAGAAGTCCAAGGGGAGGCAGATCCCTCGTCGATTCCTTCTGGATTTGGCCGCCAGGTGTCAGGCCCTTCTTGTCATCCCCCAGTTGTTAGGAAATCCCATCCAGCTACCCGAAATAGAATGCGAGGGCGACTGTGCATCTGATGAAGGGTATGGAGTCTACGAGATCACGGATGAAGAATGTTCCACTGAAGATGAGGGTGAAGAATATGAGGATGCGGCGGGCGCATACGCTAGTGGAATGAGGAGATTCTACGAGCCGTCAACCGCCGTAGAAGAATCCACCAAAGAAGTCAACTTGGGAACTGAGGAAGACCCTAGGATCATCCTCATAAGTGACAACCTACCACCCTCTGAAGAAGAGGCATTAATTGAGGTCCTCAAGGAATATAAGGACACGTTTGCATGGAGTTACGAGGATATGCCGGGTCTGGATTCAACCTTGGTCGAACACCGTTTAACCCTAAAACCAGGGTCCACCTCGGTAAAACAAAGGTTAAGGCGTTTCCACCCTCAGATGGCTTTGAAAATGAAAGAAGATGTCGATAAGCTCCACAAAGTCAGGTTCATTAAAGTCGTCCTTTATCCTCAATGGGTGGTGAACATTGTCCCGGTCATGAAGAAAGATGGGAAAGTCAGGATTTGCATCGACTTCCTGGACCTTAACCGCGCGTGTCCAAATGATGATTTTCCCTTGCCTCACATTGATGTGTTGATTGATAACACGGCAGGCTATGAAACCCTCTCTTTCATGGATGGATTTTCAGGATACAATCAAATTCGTTTGGCAGAAGAGGATCAGGAAAAGACGTCATTCACTACCCCTTGGGGAACATATTGTTACGTGGTCATGCCGTTCGGATTAAAGAATGCTGCAGCTACTTACCAAAAAGCGATGATGGCCATATTTCATGACATGATGCACATATATCTGGAAGTGTATGTGGATGACTTATTGGTAAAATCAAGGACCAGGATGGAACATCCAGAAGTTTTGGCTAAGGTCTTGCAAAGGTCAAGAGAGTTCCAATTGAAAATGAACCCGAAAAAGTGTGTGTTTGGTGTGTCGTCGGGTAAATTGTTGGGGTTCATTGTGAGCAAAAGAGGGATCGAGATTGATCCCGACAAAGCCAAGGCTATCAGGGATATGCCACCTCCCAAGAATTTGAGGGAAGTCCGAGATTTAATCGGGAGGTTGCAGTTTATTCGTCGGTTTGTGTCTCAACATTCACAAAGGTGTAGACCTCTCTACGAGTTGACCAAGCCAGGAGTAGAATTCCACTGGAATTCTAAATGTCAGAAAGCTTTTGAAGGGTTGAAGGAATATCTGGCTAGTCCACCCGTTCTCATTGCACCCAAACCAGAAAAACCTCTGATCCTTTACGTCTCAGTCTTGGATGACTCCGTGGGAGCCGTCCTCGCACAAGCTGATGAAGAAGGCAAGGAACGGGCAACCTATTACTTGTCCAAACTTCTCAATCCCTGTGAGCAGAAGTACACCGGCATGGAGAAAACATGTGCTGCCCTCGTTTGGGTAGTGCAGAAATTGAAGCACTACTTCTTGGCTCACGAAGTCCACTTGATTGCTCGAATGAATCCTATCAAATTCCTTCTGGAGAAATCCGTCCTTACGGATAGGCTAGCACGCTGGTAAAGTTTTCTCTCTCAGTTTGACATCACCTACATCCAGCAAAAGGCGATTAAAGGCTATGCCATAGCCGAGCATCTCGCTCACCATCCTCTACCCAAGTTCGATCCCGTCCAATCAGAGTTTCTAGATGATGAACTAATGTCCATCAACCAATCAGATGAGCCAATGTGGACGCTATATTTTGATGGAGCTCTGAATTCTCAAGGGAGAGGAATCGGCATCGCCCTCCTGTCGCCTGAAGGCCTCACATTCCCATTAGCATACCAGCTCAAATTTTCAGTTACCAACAATATAGCCGAATATGAAGCTCTTCTAGCTGGCCTAGAACTCGCTCATTCTTTTCGTATCACTGAGTTGCGAGTCGTAGGTGATAGTCAACTCATCCTTCGCCAGGTGCTCACTAAATATCGCACTCGTGATCCCAAACTCAAGCCATATCAAGAACTCACTGCTGTCTTTGCCAAACTGTTCGCCAAACTGATCTTTGTTCATGTCCCTCGTCATCAGAATATTCTCGCTGATACCCTCGCCTCGTTGGCATCATCCATAAGGTTCCCTCTAGGAAGATGGTTTAAGTCCATTTCCATCTACAAACTTCATGCTCCTGCAATCGATGATGCTTCCTACGTAAACATCAAAGACAGGATAGCAAGGAAGATCCTGCAGGAAGATATCCTTGAAAAGAGAGAAATCATGTTGGCAGAGGTCGAAGAAGAACTGGCTGATGAAGAGAAACCATGGTTCTATGAAATCGTCAAATACTGCCAAGATCAGTCTTATCCTGAAAGGGCCACCACAGAGGACAAGAAAGCCATAAGAAGGGTGGCTCAGAAATATACATTAATTGGAGGTCTACTCTATAGGAGGAGCCTTACTGGTATTCTGTTAAGATGTCTTGGTGACGATGAGGTTTGGAAATGTGTAGAGGAGACGCACTCGGGTGTGTGCGGTGGCCACGTGAATAGTCAGATGCTCGCCAAGAAGATCATTCGGCAAGGCTTTTACTGGCCCACTATGGAAGAAGATTGTGCTATCTATGTCCGTAGGTGTGTCAAGTGTCAACTTCACGCCGATAAAATCCATTCACCATCTTCCTCACTTCATCCAATATCCTCCCCATGGCCTTTCTCCATGTGGGCATTCAACGTCATTGGTCCCCTAGGTGATCCCAATTCCCTCACCAAGCAGAAATCTTTCATCCTTACTGCGACGGAATATTTCACCAAATGGGCCGAAGCCGAAGCTTACGCAGAAATCAAGGCGTCAACAGTCTGCAAGTTCATCATGAAGAACATTCTCGCCAGATTCGGCATCCCAAGCACGATCGTCACCGACAATGGGTCACAATTCATTTCTCAGGACCTACAGGACCTCTGCAAAAGGTACGCAATTGCATTGCATCATTCATCGCCATATTACCCACAAGGTAACGGCCAAGCGGATGCCACCAATAAAACATTGCTCAAAATCATCAAAAAAACCTGCGAGTCTAGTAAGTTTTCAGACTGGCCAGAAAAGCTTATCGAAGCTCTATGGGCCTATCGCACTTCAATCCGTACCCCCACCGGGCAGACTCCATTTGCCCTTACTTATGGTATGGAAGCGGTAGTCCCGTACGAGACTCTGATCCCTTCTCTCAGGGTACAATTGGACGAGGAATTTCCCCTCGACGATCGTCGTAATTCACTCCTCGCCCAGTTGGAACTCTTGGATGAGAAGCGGCTGGCCGCCGCCGAACACGCGCGTGTGTATCAAAATAGACTCGCTCGACTTTACCAAAAGAAAGTCGTTGAGAGAAAATTCAAAGTCGGTGAGATGGTCGTAAAAAGAATTTTTGTCAAACCTGGAGGGCCGCGTTCTAAGCTCCAACCCAATTGGGAAGGACCATTTGTAATTCAAGCCGTGTACCCTGGCAACGCCTACAAGCTAATCAACGCCGAAGGGATCGAGTTATCCCACCCTTGGAATGGGCTTTATCTTAAGAAATACTACCCTTAGCACAAACAAAAAAAATGATGAAAAGATAAAAACATCAAAAAATAAAGAAATATTGAAAACCACTAAAAAATATGGAAAATTCAAAATGCCGATGCCCGGTAGTCACCATATAGTTAAGTCTCTGCATCTAACCTTCATGTTAGGATAGGGCCCATTAAGGCTTGGTAGGCACCGGGTCTCTTGGTTTGCCAGAACCGTGGAGATCCCTGTCCGGCCACGTCGGCCTATGCTCGCTCGAAGGAAGCTAACATGTGTTCACTTATGTATTTTATTCAAAAAAGTTGGTAGCATCACCTATGGTAGAGCCACACCTACAAGATCTCCGGAAGCTGTAATCTTTACTCTTTTCTCTTCGACCAAATGAGACAGTCGGCGCCCTTAAAACGCTGAGCATGAGAAACCGAAACTCAAACCCCAAGGACAAGAGTAGGATCCATTTCCTTGAGCATCGATCAGTGCACGAGAAGAGGGCAGTGTCCCCGCAGGCATACAAAAAGGGAGCCCACAAACGTCAAATGACTATATCTCCCTCACAAAAAGAAATACAAAGTCAAAATCAAGAGAAAAGCCTGGTCGTGACCGTGCCTGTTGCGATAAACGGAACCCCTCAAAGTAAAAGTCTGAATCCACAAAGGGGCC
>JAHNEJ010002400.1:0-83047 GCA_022559845.1 Amorphophallus konjac | reverse complement strand
TCATTGTCCGATATCGGGGGATCGAGATAGACCCAGCAAAAATCAAAGCAATTCAAGAGCTACCTGCACAAGGAAACCTCTCCGAGTTGAGATCACTACAGGGCCGCTTGGCTTATATCCGGTGGTTCATTTCTAATTTATCCGGCGATGCCAGCCTTTCCATAAACTGATGATGAAAGATGTTCCCTTTTATTAGGATGAAGATTGCCAGACAGCCTTCGACAAGCTGAAAGACTATCTGAAGACTCCTCCAGTGTTGGACACGCCGTGAAAGGACGGCCATTGATACTATATATAGCGGCTACACATAACTCCCTGGGGGCAATGCTGGCCCAGAATAATGAAGAAGGGAAAGAGCAAGCCCTCTATTACCTCAGTCGGAGACTGGTCAGAACTGAGGAGAAATATACTTATATTGAGAAGGTTTGTCTGGCACTGGTCTTCGCAGTTAAGAAGCTTCGACACTACATGTTGTCGCATGAAATCAGCTTGGTATCCAAAGAGGACCCCCTGAAATATATTATGTCCCAGTCGGCACTCAAAGGTCGCCTGGGCAAATGGGCGGTAATCCTTATGGAGTTTGACATCTCCTATGTACCCGCAAGGCCGTCAAGGGCCAAGCTATTGCAGACTTCTTCGCTAAGCACCCAACACCCGAGGACTACCCGCTGGAACCGGAGCTTCCTGAAGATGAAACCCTAGAAGCCGTTCAAGTGTGGCCCTCCTTATGGCAGCTATATTTCGATGGCGCTTCTAGAATGACACCTCTGCCACTTGATCGGCCAGGGTCAGGGCAGGAGCAGGCATAGTCCTGAAATACCTAGAAGGGGAAGTGTTGCACACATCTTGCTCGATAAACAAGCATTGCACAAACAACGAAGCGGAGTATGAAGCCCTGATAATCGGGTTGCAAATCGCTCTATCCATGGGTATTCAGATGCTGGAAGCATCGGAGATTCCATGCTAGTTATAAAACAACTGGAAGGAGAGTTCGATGTGCGAAAGCAAGAACTTCTGCCCTATCATCAGCTGGCAACCCGCCTGATGTCAAGATTCTACTTCATCAGCATCAGCACATCAACCGAGCCAAAATGCTCAGGCAGACGCCCTCGCTAAGCTGGCCAGTTCGTTGGAAGTCCCGCCGGACACGAGCCTGAATATAACAGTGATCAACCGCCGACAAGTCCCCAGTATGACCGAGGCCTTAGCCGACGAACAAGAGATTGAGGTGGTAGCCGTCGAAGAGGTTCCGCAGCCCGACTGGCGAGAACATCTCCTGCGATGGTTCCAACACCAGCAGCTCCTGAAAGGAAAAGAACAGAGAATGAAACTTCTGAGGGTCAAAGACTCTTACGAGATGAGAAGCGGAACCTTGTTCTGAATAATGGCAGATGCCCGAAGGAAAGTCCTACTTCGTTGCTTGTCTTCAACAGAAGCGGAACAGGTGATGCAAGAAATCCATGCGGGATCAGCTGGAGCACACCAGGCTGACCCAAAGATGAAAATCGAGATAAAGAAATTGGGTTACTATTGGCCCACTATGTTTGATGATTGCTGCAAGTTCTCCAAGGCTTTTCAGAAATGTCAAGAGCACCCTAGCGTGGCAAGGAGACCTCCAGTGCCATTACATCCGACCCTACCAAGCTGGCCGTTTGCTCAGTGGGGCACGGACGTGGTAAGGCCACTACCAGCATCTTCATCGGGGTGCAGATATATCTTAGCAGCTACAGACTACTTCTCAGATGGGCAGAGGCGGTCGCATTGAGAGATGTAATGGGGGAACTGGTCGCAAGATTCTTCCGGCAGAATATAATATTCCGATTCGGGATCCCTAGCCGAATCATCTCTGACAATGGCAGCCATTTCAGAAACCAGAAGGTTTATCGGATGGCCGACAAATAGAAGATTGACTGGAGGGCATCATCCCCCTACAACCCTCAAGCCAATGGGCTTGCAGAAGCCTTCAACAAGACATTATGCTCATTGCTGGCAAAGACTGTCAAGTCTAATAAAAAGGACTGGGAAGAGAAGATGTACGAGGCACTCTGGGCCTATCGTACTGTCTATAAAACTCCAACCGGCTGTTCGCCTTTCTCCCTCGTGTACGGGACAAAGGCCGTGGTGCCAATTGAACTAGAAGTTCCTTCGTTGCGAGTCGCCATCCAGCATGGACTAGTCAGCGGTGAACAAACCAATGCAGAAAGAAGATTGGAAGAGCTCACTGAGCTCGAAGGAAGGCGCCTCCGTGTGCAACAAAACATCCAACTCTACCAAGCCCGCATGGCCCGTGCTTTTGACAAGCTGGTCAAAGGTCGAGAATTCAAGAAAGGAGACCTGGTAATGGTCAAGACAAGAGAAGTAATGGCCTCCAACCCCAAAGGGAAGCTGGTCGAAAATTGGGTCGGACCATATGTCATCCGCCGAGTATATGAAGGGGGTGCCTACGTCCTGGTGGACCACAAAGGAGTCGTCCAGTTCTCTCTGATGCGGGACGGACACGGGAGACGACACTATATGGTGCCACCCTCGGACTCTAGATGAAGACACGACTAGCAACATACACCAGGGAGACACTAAGACCGACACTACGAGATCCTAGTGGCGAAACGTCGCTAAAAGAAGTGGAAGCTCACTCGTCGTCCCAAGCGAGGGAAAGCGCGGACTGTGCGCGGTTAAGGAACCGGCGGAGGTCAAGGGTAGTCCGACTCAACTTCCGGACTCGGATCGAGTCGCGAGACGGGTCACTCTCACTCTCACAGCGGTGACATGGACACACGGGCTAATACCTACACTCTCGGCAGCGGCAAAAGACCATATACTAAACTAGCAAGCGAATGCCGAGAAGTTAAGACCGTACCTCTACGCACCCGGCGTGGCGAAGACAACCCCGGCCGAATTACGATCCCCAGTTAAACAATTTTACAATAGTACAATGATTTGACCCACTCCACGCAGGAGGTAAAAGGTCACATGTGGGGACCGGGAATCACGTAAATCGGGTTGACGGGCAGCATCTTGATGTCGCCCGGCGGTGCCGAACTCCGCATTTTGTGCTTTCCGAATGGCGGGTTCTGCGGGTTCGTGGGGCCCACGGGTGCGCTGTCCTCCGGATCTGCGGGGGTGGGACCCACTGTGATGGGGACCCCTGGTGGCGCGCCTCCACGGACGGCGGTCGGCCGGGAACACCGATCGGGGGTCGATCGGCCCCGATTCCCAATTGTTGAACTAGCTGCCCACGGATTTTGATTTCTATTTTCCAGCGCGCGCTCCGGCGAAAACGGCCGCTGCGATCAATCCCGACGTCGGATCGGGATGCATGAGATATCGTTGAAAGCTCTCTTCAAATGCTTCAATCTAGACCCAAATAGATCTACTGGATCTAGTCGGATCAGAACTTTAATGAATTTACAAATCCCTGTTGTACAGTAACCGAAATCTCAGATCTGCAGGGCACTTGTCTGAGAACCACCGTTGACCGCCTAGTAAACCTCCGATTCAGCTCTTGTGCTCTTCTTAGGTGTTATAGGGAATCAAACCACGGAACTGGGACTATTTTGAGAATTTGATTTGGAGGTGAATGCGATTTGTTAGGATTTTTGGGGTGACTGGTGGTCGGATCTGGGAACAGGTGGACAGAACTGTAGATGGGTCTGAGAACGATTTTTGGAAAATATGAGATGGGCGAATCAAAAATTGAGAAAACTTGTGGATGAAGGGGTGGATGGATTGAACCCCCAGTAAAATTGGGCGAACTAACAGAAATCAAAAAGTGGCTCTAAGACATGAAACTCATGACGGAGGTGAACCTGGACAGAACTCTGGCAGAACAGAAATGGAAGAGTTGACGAAAATCAAAAATTAGCAAACGTGATCTGAATGCTGACCTGATTTTTGTGGGTGGAGAGAACATCCCAGGAACAACTCCTCCAAATTTGTTAGCCAAATGAGCTCGGGAAGACCTGTGAATTTTGAACAAGCTGCTATGGTACTGCGCGGGCAGAACTCCGTTGATGGCGATGGCTCGCGGCGGCGGCGGCGGCGACCGGAACTGATAGGGTGGAGTCTCACCACCTGAAGGAAGCCTTCACAGCTTCAAGGGGAAGAGGGAGAGGAGAAGGGGGCGGCCTAGGACATGCTCCAATAAATTTCACAATTCTTATGGCATTAATTTATGAAAATGGGAATATACAAGCATATATAGGTCACCCATCTAATCCATCCTCCACCGTTGGATCTAGGGGTTAGGATGGATGGCTAGGATGAAGTTTGATCAAAATACAACAAAAATATTAAACAAAAGGGGAGGGGGGCACACCTTGACCAAGGGGGGGACATGGTAGGTGGGTTTGGTTGGAATTGTTGACCATTTTTGTCCCTTGTCCCCCATGTGGACAATTGACTAGTCCAAGGCTTCTAGATGTCCACCTTGGATTTTGACCAACCCCACAAGGCTGATATGGACCAATGGGAGGGGGCCTGGGGGTCCCGTGGGGCCCAGGGGTCCCATTTTACAAATAAGCCCCTCGTACACTCATAATTGCAAACCGTATAAAATGAAATAAACACACCTTACACACAAATAAAGTCTAATTAAATATGAAAAATGGGGAGACTCAAGGCGGCGTCTCCAGGCTGTCTCCGAGCTAGATGGACGCTGAGGTGGCTCGAGTCGTGCTCCGTGTGCGGTACCGGTGGCTCGGCGTGTCACCCCGCTCAACTGCTCGGGTGTCCGCACCAATTCTCCCCGGGTGGGAGAAACTCGACCCTGTCGAGTAAGGGTCTGCATCGCTCCTGTATCGCTCCAGAAGGTCCGGATCGATCCGCTGCAACTCGCCATGTGTGATCCATGTGTCCTCAGTAGCGGGCCGTCCTCTCCATCGCACTAGGTAGCGCGGGTAAGATCCACTCCTGGTAACTGTCACTTGCTCGTCCAGTATACGATCTATATGCTCACGCTGCCGTGAAAAAGGGGCTGGAGGTGGAAGTGGACACTCAGGTGTGGGATCACTCTCAAGGGGAGGAGATGGCTCAAAAGGTTCACTAGGGATCACCGCTGGGTCCCTATATGCAACAAGATCCGATACATTGAAGGTAGAGCTTATACCATATTCCTCGGGCAGGTCCACAACATACGCATTGGATCCAATGCGTTTCAACACTCTAAAGGGACCGGCTCCGCGAGCTTGCAACTTCTTAACGGTTCCAGAGGGAAACCGTTCAGGTCTTACCCTGATCATGACATATTCGCCCTCTTGGAACTCTCGGTGGTGTCGATGGGCATCGGCTAGCTCTTTGTAACATGCATTGCTGGCCTCACTCATGCAGACTCCTAACATGCCTAGCACTAGACTCGGCAGACTCACTATGCACTCCTAAAATGCTTAGCAAAATAAAAACACACGGATGCACACACAACCCTAAACAAACCTAATGTTAGTTTGACCCAATCATATGCAAGGTGGTCCAGGACATCCGAAGGTGTGCCATGCATACCCTAAGTGTGACTGAATGTCGGTACAACCATAAGACGGTCCTTTGGATTTGGGAGGTTTGGGTGGAACAGGAGGGTCGGGTCTCTCTCGCCCGTGAATGGACTCGGTGGGTGCCGATGGCCCGGTCCATGGGGGAGGGGCATAATGGTGACATCCCCTAAAGAAGTGGAATGGAGATTGTGGACCAAGGGGCCCACTAAGAAAGGGATCAAAGAATGTGTGACCCCTCGATATGGATTCCCTCATCTCAAGATCCCATGTGTGGAAGTCTAGAAGGTGTTGTTGATCTCCTTCATCCATGAAGGGAGATGAGACGGTGGGGGTATGATGGTTGACTCTCTCGAAAAGGTGGAGTAAATATGGTGGGTCACGGGGTCCACAAGAGAATGGGTCGAAGGGATCAAAGAAGGTATGACCCCTCGGACTAGGCTTCCAGAAATCACTGTCCCACATTTGGAAATCTTGGAGGTGTAAATGATCACCTCCATTCATTGTGAGAGATGGGACGACAGTCATAGGTAGAAAGTAAGATTCCTCCCTTGGGCAAAGGGAATGAAGTCGGACTCGGTCGGCATAGGGAGGAGTAGAAGAACCTCCGTGGTAACATGACCCACGGTGTACACGGAGGTGATGGACCCTAAAGCGGGATGAGTGAAACTACGACCTGTGGGTCGGTCGAAGCCTGGAGCCAACAAGTGCGTAAATGTCCACTACCGGTCTAACCCTTTAAGAAGGTCATCCAATGTATCCACATAGTGACTAGACCGGAAAGTGGTATGAAATGAATTGATTGGCACCAGAGGTAGGATAGGGTCCATGGATGGGAAGGGAAGTGGGACCAAGCCCTTCTTGAGCCAGCTAAGAAGCGGCTCGGCTATGACAAGCATACCCGTTAGAAACACGGGTGGCTCGGGCTGAGGTGGCTTAGAGAAAAGATCAGAGAGTGGGGCTTCTCCAACCCTTTTGTCCCTTATGGCTAGAGATGTCCGAGTGGGACATTGTCCGACGTAGTGGCCGAACCCCTGGCAGCGATAACACTGCTGTCGTGACCCACTACACTCCCTGATAAGTGGGTCCCTACCATTATCCTCCTGACGGACAGGGGGTGTAGGCAATGGGGCTCTCGTGGGTGGGAGAAGAGGATCCACTATGATGGGGAGAGGGTTTGGGGACTCCGTTGATGGGGCCGGGTTAAGACTACCGGTGATGACCTCCTTAGGCTTGGGTTGGAGTACATCACTAGGAGTATGTGTCCTATCCATTCCATCCAACCGGTCCAAAATCATTTGCATAAGTTCGGCAACGGAGTGGGTTGGAATAGGGATATCATGGTGGACTCGCCCGTAGTCAACCGTCCTAGGAGTGGGTCTTGGCTCATCTACGTGTGGGGCTCTTTGCCTCTGACTAGGACTCACTTGGTTGGAAGTGATTTGGTGGGGCCGGTTGGAGGTGACCGGTTGGGGCACGTAGACCTTCCTAAGCTCTCTCTTCATGTCCCACCATGACTCGATGGGCCATTGCCCCCTAACCTCTCTCATTCTTTCGATGTAATCCCACTTTTCGGCAGCCTCATGAAGAAGCCGCTCTTTAGCGAAAGAGAATTGCATTGCCTCGGACATAGTATAACAATCAAAGTATGTGTCCATGGCGGCCTCCCACTTGAGGTAGTCGCCCGGGCCATTGGAGCCATAAAAATCTGAGGCTTCGGGCCTACGGAAGTGGAGTGGGTGGTTGCCAAGCCCATGGGTGGACCAACGGCCATATTGCCCGGGTGATTGGGAATCCATGAGAAATTGGGGGGAGAACTATATGTTGGACATGCCGACACTTGGACACTACACTTGACTGGCTATGCAAGGTTGGAATGCACTAACTAATGCAAACACCGACTAATGCACCTAGACCTAAACTAACATCCGGTACATGGCGGAGTTAATCGATCCGAAGATCACTCGCGCAAGTGTGCGGTCTTCCCGATAGGCGTAGCCTAACGTTCGGACAACACCTTTAAAGATACCGAATTATCAGGATGAAATGCAATTTTAAAACACTCTTTTTTTTTGTTTTGAAATTAATGATGATCCTAGACTTGACTTAGACCATGATGCATGCAAGACTTATGCAATGACTACCCTAGACTCGACTCGCTCTGATACCAAACTGATGCGGGACGGACACGGGAGACGACACTATATGGTGCCACCCTCGGACTCTAGATGAAGACACGACCAGCAACATACACCAGGGAGACACTAAGCCCGACACTACGAGCTCCTAGTGGCGAAATGTCGCTAACAGAAGTGGAAGCTCACTCGTCGTCCCAAGCGAGGGAAAGCGCGGACCGTGCGCGGTTAAGGAACTGGCGGAGGTTAAGGGTAGTCCGACTCAACTTCCGGACTCGGATCGAGTCGCGGGACGGGTCACTCTCACTCTCACAGTGGTGACATGGACACACGGGCTAATACCTACACTCTCGGCAGCGGCAAAGCACCATATACTAAACTAGCAAGCGAATGCCGAGAAGTTAAGACCGTACCTCCACGCACCCGGCGTGGCGAAGACAACCTCGGCCGAATTACGGATCCTCGGTTAAATAATTTTACAACAGTACAATGATTTGACCCACTCCACGCAGGGAGGTAAAAGGTCACATGTGGGGTCCAGGAATCACGCAAATCGGGTTGACGGGTAGCATCTTGATGTCGCCCGGCAGTGCCGAACTCCGCGTTTTTGTGCTTTCCGAACGGCGGGTTCTGCGGGCCCGTGGGGCCCACGGGTGGCGCTGTCCTCCGGATCTGCGGGGGTGGGACCCACTGTGATGGGGACCCCTGGTGGCGCGCCTCCACGGACGGCGGTCGGCGGGGAACACCGATCGGGGGTCGATCGGCCCCGATTCCCAATTGTTGAACTAGCTGCCCACGGATTTTGATTTCTATTTTCCAGCGCGCGCTCCGGCGAAAACGGCCGCTGCGATCAATCCCGACGTCAGATCGGGACGCATGAGATATCGTTGGAAAGCTCTCTTCAAATGCTTTAATCTAGACCCAAATAGATCTACTGGATCTGGTCGGATCAGAACTTTAATGAATTTACAAATCCCTGTTGTACAGTAACTGAAATCTCAGATCTGCAGGGCACTTGTCTGAGAACCACCGTTGACCGCCTAGTAAATCTCCGATTCAGCTCTTGTGCTCTTCTTAGGAGTTGTAGGGAATCAAACCACAGAACTGGGAATATTTTGAGAATTTGATTTGGAGGTGAATGCGATTTGTTAGGATTTTTTGGGTGACTGGTGGTCGGATCTGGGAACAGGTGGACAGAACTGTAGATGGGTCTGAGAACGATTTTTGGAAAATATGAGATGGGCGAATCAAACATTGAGAAAAATTATGGATGAAGGGGTGGATGGATTGAACCCCCAGTAAAATTGGGCGAACTAACAGAAATCAAAAAGTGGCTCTAAGACGTGAAATTTAGGACAGAGGTGAACCTGGACAGAACTTTGGCAGAATAGAAGTAGAAGAGTGGACGAAAATCAAAAATTAGCAAACGTGATCTGAATGCTGGCCTGATTTTTGTGGGTGGAGAGGAATATCCCAGGAACAACCCCTCCAAATTTGGTAGCCAAATGAGCTCGGGGAAGACCTGTGAATTTCGAACAAGCTGCTATGGTACTGCGCGGGCAGAACTCCGTTGATGGCGATGGCGGTGCGGTGGCGGCTCGTGGCGGCGGCGACGGCGATCGGAACTGATAGGGTGGAGTCTCACCACCTGAAGGAAGCCTTCACAGCTTCAAGGGGAAGAGGGAGAGGAGAAGGGGGCGGCCTAGGCCATGCTCCAACAAATTTCACAATTCTTATGGCATTAATTTATGAAAATGGGAGAATACAAGCATATATAGGTCACCCATCTAATCCATCCTCCACCGTTGGATCTAGGGGTTAGGGATGGATGGCTAGGATGAAGTTTGATCAAAATACAACAAAAATATTAAACAAAAGGGGAGGGGGGCGTACCTTGACCAAGGGGGGGACATGGTAGGTGGGTTTGGTTGGAATTGTTGACCGTTTTGGTCCCTTGTCCCCCATGTGGACAATTGACTAGTCCAAGGCTTCTAGATGTCCACCTTGGATTTTGACCAACCCCACAAGGCTGATATGGACCAATGGGAGGAGGCCTGGGGGTCCCGTGGGGCCCAGGGGTCCCGTGGGGCCCAGGGGTCCCATTTTACAAATAAGCCCCTCGTACACTCATAATTGCAAACCGTATAAAATGAAATAAACACACCTTACACACAAATAAAGTCTAATTAAATATGAAAAATGGGGAGACTCAAGGCAGCGTCTCCAGGCTATCTCCGAGCTAGATAGACGCTGAGGTGACTCGAGTCATGCTCCGTGTGCGGTACCGGTGGCTCGACGTGTCGCGCCGCTCAACTGCTCGGGTGTCCGCACCACTCTCCCCTCAATGGAAAGCATATCAAGCTGTACCACACAGCTCAATAGGCATTCCCACAATGACCGTCATTCTTTACCCTTGGTCTAGTGGCACTCTGCCCTGATCGAGCTACCTTTCCTTGGTTCAGTGGCACTCCGCCCTAGCCGAGCTATACTTATCTTGGTCTAGTGGCACTCCGCCCTGATCGAGCTACCTTTCCTTTGTTCAGTGGCACTCCGCCCTAGCCGAGCTATCCTTACCTTGGTTTAGTGGCACTCCGCCCTGATCAAGCTACCCCTCCTTGGCTTAGTGGCACTCCGCCCTAGCCGAGCTACCCTTATCTTGGTCTAGTGGCACCCTGCCCTAGCCAAGCTACCATTCCTTAGTTTAGTGGCACTCCGCCCTAGCCGAGCTACCCTTATCTTGGTCTAGTGGCACTCCGCCCTGATCAAGCTATCCTTCCTTGGTTTAGTGGCACTCCGCCCTGATCGAGCTACCCCTCCTTGGCTTAGTGGCACTCCGCCCTAGCCGAGCTACCCTTATCTTGGTCTAGTGGCGCTCTGCCCTGATCGAGCTATCCTTCCTTGGTTTAGTGGCACTCCTCCCTAGCCGAGCTACCCTTATCTTGGTCTAGTGGCACTCCGCCCTGATCGAGCTATTCTTCCTTGATTTAGTGGCACTCCACCCTGAGCGAGCTATTCTTCCTTGGTCTAGTGGCATTCCGCCCGAGCCGAGCTACCCTTATCTTGGTCTAGTGGCACTCCGCCCTGATCGAGCAACCCTTCCTTGGTTTAGTGACACTCCGCCCTGATCGAGCTACCTTTCCTTGGTCTAGTGGCACTCCGCCCTGATCGAGCTACCTTCCCTTGGTCTAAGTGGCACTCCGTCCTGGCCGAGCTCTCAAAAGAATACACCATATTGCCATTACGAACCTTACGTCCGAACTGGCATGAAACCCTTCCCCTATGTTAGCATTACCTTCTTGCTAACGAGTAAATCCTTTCGGCTTAAGACTTCGTGTCCCAGCCGGCCCTCTCACAATGTTGCCATTACGGGCCTTACGCCGGAATCGACGAAAGATCATTCCTTTGCGTTAGCATTCAGTCCTTGCTAACAAATGAACCGCTCTGCTCGGCACAAGGCCCGGTGCTCCGGACAATAGCCGTCTACTGTCGACCAAGGGTCAGACATCACGCTTCGACCTACCACCTTTTATATCCTAAAAAAAAAGAAAAAAAAGGGGATAAAAATAGAGATATCCCGCCAGACTTGCTCATATATTAGGACAAGTGCAAAAATGGCTATAACCCAACTGTGGCGAAAACCCGAAAGGGCGCTACAGGCAAAATCGGGTACCCCGCCACGTGAAAACCCGAGAGGGTGCGTGGGTAAAAGCAAGAGGGGGCTGTCTTCGGCGAAAACCCAAAAGGGCGCTTAAGTCAGTAAAGTGGTAAATTCCTCTTTTGTTCTCCCCCCGGCGAAACTCCAAAAGGGACAATCATCAAAAGTCCCACCGGAGATCCTCTAACAAACCCATGTTCGACCCTCGTCATCAGCGGCGAGATCGGTCGATCTCTTCCCCTAACTTGGACCTTGCATCCTTGTTAATAATCCTACCTTTGCTTCAGCGTGTGACCCATGCTGATGAACAAACCTATGTTCGACCCTCGTCACCATCGGCGAAATCGGTCGATCTCTACCTGTAACGACCCGAGAATCCGATTACCGGGAAGGCCTGATAATCCGAGACTCGCACCGCCACCCACGAGTCCGAAGACTCGGAAGGGTTAGAAGGATGGTGTGAAAACTACACAAGTATCACAAGTAATTACATAAATTAAACAGTTTATAATTAAGCATGAAATGAATTAACATTTTATATCATCCACAAAATAACAATAAAATAACAACCGTAGTCCACAACTAGTACAGAGACAAGAAAAGAAAGTACAGCTACACGGGGCATACCCCGGCTCTAACCTCTGGCACTACCTCTGGGCACCCGCACCACGCTGCGCCCCAGACGCGCTCCCCTGGGGCGGCGCCTCACCTGAAACACGGTGAAAACACCCAGGGAATGAGTCTCGGAACAAGACTCAGTAGGGATCACTCGAACCCTACCTCGTAAAATGGGAAACCACTACGCTAGCGGTAGGAGAGTACCTCGGAAAGGAAAGCCCTGTACTCTACAGAACAAAGGTCCTACAGCACGCAAATCGGCACACATGCCACAGTGAGATAACCGAAGCTCAATCGGTCAACCTGATAAGGAAAACCCGAAGGTTGAAGTCACAAGACTGACAGGCCGACACTCCGTACTCGACAGGAGTACCTCCCACTAGAAGCACAGCCGGTAGTGTCCCCTGACGACTTACACCGCACCGCAGGTGAACTGCCTGACGTGGTAGCGCCTACCCAAGGCACGAATACCGCACTAGAACCACAAACAAGTGACTAGCTGGGGTCACGCCCGTTGACGTGGATCCAACCGCCCCCAACCACGTGTGCACACACAGACCGCAGGTCCCTGGTCTGGCCCTCTGACTGATTTTCCCCTCAGCCAGACTCTGGCTGCAAGACGTGGGGCCCGACAGCAACCGGTCCACAAACCGCCTCTAAGGGTAAGCCCGTACACCACTCCCTGGTGCGACCAGCACCGCGTACTGGTAGGCTACGACTAGTGGAGGGTCACTGAAGGAGTAGACTCTCAAGTCAACGGAAAACAACGTCCGCATCCGACGACGTACGGGGACCACCCCACGTACCGGCCCCGTCGCACGGTGACCACAGTCGGACTAAAAATAGGGTTGCAACCCTCTCGGGGCAACCAGGCGCCTGACGGTCCACCCCTGGACCGTCACAGGCACGTGACGGTCTAGGCAGGACCGTCACAGGAAGCCTGACAGTCCTAGGCTGGACCGTCACAGGCACCTGACGGTCCGACGCCGACCGTCACGCTCCCAACGCAAAGCAAAACGTAACGCGCCTGCCCTGGCGCGTTACAGACTGTGACGCCCCCACGCAGGCGCGTCACGGGGTGTGACTGTCTGACACCGACCGTCACACCGCCTGGGGTTTCAGACGCTCAAAAGCGCCCTGACGCGCATGCCCCGGGTCGTCATAAGGATGTGACGCACCAGGTCTGGTGCGTCACATGCCTTGACCCCCAACGGTCAAAACAACGGTCATAAACCAACGGTCGGATGCCTCTGACGGCCCAACCCAGGCGCGTCACACGCCTGTGGCGGTCTATCATGGGACCGTCACAGTCCCTGACCCCAGCTGGCTAACAAAGGG
Source organism: Amorphophallus konjac (assembly GCA_022559845.1). Taxonomy (NCBI): domain Eukaryota; kingdom Viridiplantae; phylum Streptophyta; class Magnoliopsida; order Alismatales; family Araceae; genus Amorphophallus; species Amorphophallus konjac. The sequence goes on along the minus strand of JAHNEJ010002400.1, from coordinate 69,821 downwards.
CATGTGACGCACCCTTCCAGGCGCGTCACATCGTGTGACGGTCCCTGGAAGGACCGTTACACACACCCGACGGTGAAACGGCGGGAAACGCCCAGAAAAACCAACCACGCCCCCATGCCTCCACCGGAGAGGGGGAAATCAAAGGGGAAGACCCCTGGGGACCCCTAGCATGATTCTAGGCCACCAAAACTTGAAATCATGCATCAAAACCATAGATTGGGTGAGCTCTCCCCAAATCATGGAAAACCCCAAAACTCGCTCAATCATCCCCCTCTCGGCCTCCCCTCGGCCTATAAATCACGGAAAGGAACGGCGGGGAGCTAGGGAACGTCACCCTACCTTAATGGAGAGAATGCTCCGCCGAATCGACCACGAACGTAAGAAATCGCTTTAGAAAACCTCACATCTTCACGCTTCCCACGCTCGTCGCACGCCCACGAGATCGCCTCGCCGTCACCCACGTCGGCGCGCCGTCGCCCCACCGCCGTCTGCAGCCGGAAGGGTGCTCGCCGCGGTCAAATTGGAGAGAGAGTGGGAGAGGGAGAGGTCACGGTGGGAGGAAACGGAGGAGGAAGAAGAAGAAGAAAGAGAAGGTGGGGGAGAGAGAAAATAGGGGGGGGGTATTTATAGAAAATCCGGAAAATACTAAAAAATAGAAAATTACGTTTCCAGAATCCTCGGAACGCACCGATCACAACGGTACCACTCGTGCCCAGGTGAACGACCCGGTTCACCCGCAGCGAGGTTCCGAAGGGATTACCGAAACACACACCGGAAATCGGAAAACCCGCGCGGAAAAGCCACAGAATGCTCCCTGGCCTCCGAAATAACTCCGGATCGCGCCGATCCGAACACGAAAGATGTCCGAAATAAAATTTTAGACACAACGGAGCTAGACACTCCGAAAAACTAGATCCGGGACCCAAGAAGAAGGATCCAAAGGGTCCGGGATATTACAGCCCTCCCCCCTTAAGGAATTTCATCCTCGAAATTGAGAACAACCCAAGGGGAAAGAAGAGGAAGACTCACTCAAACAGATATGGGAACTACTGACGCATCTCGTCCTCACGCTCCCAAGAAGCTTCACCACCAGAGTGCCGCTGCCACACCACCTTTACCAAGGGAATGACCTTGTTCCGCAGGCGCTGCTCTCGCCTATCCTCCATGCGGATCGGAAACTCTGGGAGAGAGAGATCTGGAGTCACCTCGGGCCAAATAGAAACCTCGAGCACATGAGAGTCATCGGGCATATACTTCCGCAACATCGAGACGTGGAACACGTCATGCACCGATGCCAACTCAGGGGGCAACTGCAACTGGTAAGCAACCTCACCGATGCGCTCCACAATCACAAAAGGACCAATATAGCGGGGACTCAGCTTCCCACGCCGTCAAAAATGCATCACCCCCTTCATCGGAGAAACTCTCAAGAACACATGATCGCCCACGGTGAACTCGAGGGGCTGCCTCCTACGGTCAGCATAGCTCTTCTGCCGACTCTGGGCCGCCAACATGTTCTGACGAACCACGTGCACCACATCCACACATTGCTGCACCAACTCGGGTCCCGTCAAAACACGCTCACCCACCTCAAACCAATCGAGTGGAGTCCGACACGGATGCCCGTACAAAGCCTCATAAGGAGCCATGCCGATGCTTGAATGATAGCTATTGTTGTAGGGAAACTCCAGCAACGGTAGGTGATGAATCCAACTCCCCTGCCACTTCAGGCAGCAGGATCTCAGCATGTCCTCTAAAGTTTGGATGGTCCTCTCTGACTGACCATCTGACTGAGGATGATACGCCGAGCTTGTAGAGCCCTAGAATTTATTTAATAATTTTCTGGCATTATTAGTAATTAAATGGGTTAATTTGAATTTATTAAACAATATAAGGCCAAATAGTGTTAAGTAATTAACCAAACCCACTTAATTAAAGTCCAAAAGGTTTTAAAACCAGGCCCATTAAGTTTGGCCCATATTCTAGAAGGTTATTAAGCCTATTCTCAGATTTTTAAGGATAAATACTAATTATATAGATAAATATATGGATAAGTAAATAAAAGAGTTTTAATAGTTTAAAATTCTAGGTACGACGACTGTAACGGTCTATCGTAAGACCGCCACAGCCGTGTAACGCGGCAGGGGTAGACCGTCACAGCCTGCAGATTCTGTAAGTAGAAGAACTTGTAAAAAGATTGGAACTTGATGTTCCTATCCACAAGAGACCTAATTGGAACAATGTATAAAGACTCTAAGGACTCTTAGAGATTAAGTTTTGATAGATTAAGGACTCTAAACTCGATCTAATCTTCAAACCCTAGCTAAAAACTCTATAAATAGGGCATAGTTCTGAACTGTGTGACCCTTACTTTTTGGAGGTAAAGAATCAAGGTAAGGAGTCATTATCTCAGGTAAGTTCTTTAGAAGTATTTGTTTACAATACTTTAGACTAACTCCCCTCCAAATTTCACATCTTTAGGTCAAGAGGTCTTGGAGATAGAACCTAAAGAAGTTGCTGAAAAAGTCACAGAAGGAGGAAAACTAGGGCAAGATTCTCAAACCAATTCAGAAGCTACAGCCTAAGTTAAGAGGTAGGTTATCTCATGAACGGCAAAAACAACCTGATAGGACTATAAGCCCTCTGGTTTGATTGAATTTTATGCATAGTAGAGCATCAATTTCATGTTTTACTAGTTCTATGCATTTCATGCATCCCTTAGCCCTAATTGGAAATTAAAGAGATGTATCTTGTCTATTTCACTGGTACCCATGTATGTAGTTAGCCTATACTTTGTTATCATGTCTAGAAACTCATGGTGTTTTGATTAAGACATGATGTGAGTTGATATCTTAGGTTTTTATATCATTTTCTGATAGCAGACTCTCTGACGCATCAGCGTAGGACCGTCACATTAATGTAACGGCCTTACGACAGACCGTCATACGCTCTATTATATTTGGGTTTCCCTGTTAACTCTGACGCATCTATGCAGACGCGTTACGTTCATGTAACGGCTGTTCTCTGGCCGTCACAATCACTGTGACGCCCCACTTCTAGACCGTCAGAGCTTGTGTTCTGTCAGCCCTAAGACAGAATATAACTTGCCAATATTATTTATTGTTAAGCCTAGTTAACTAAGTTTTAACCTGATCATATGATTTTTTTTAGTTGTTCATGATAGGTATTGCATAATTTGGTGTCTCATTGTTATTTTAAGTAATGTTAGTTAATAAGCCTAATTCTATAGTTTTGTATTATAAAGCATGACTCTTTTAAAAACATTGTATTGGCGGAATTTCACCATGATTTGCACATTGATTATACATATCTCTCTCTGTCAATAGAGTCAATTCTATAAGTACATGGCACATATTCTGGTATGTTGCCATTAGTTCACACTTTGCACTATAGGAACACAATCTTGGACATGAGGACCTCTCTATTGGATATTCCTTCCAATGGACTAGGAAATCATTGTTTCAAGGCCTCCGTAATTCTCCGCGAGCCTGGGATTCCCACTAGGACGCCGAGTTGGTTGTATCATTAAAGCCCATTAACTAGAATACACTATCGTTGTTTCTTGATCTAGTAATATAACGGCCTTACATTGGACCGTCAGAAGCACGTAACGGCCATTGCATGACCGTCACATTTCCTTAAATCTATTTTATTGTTCTGGATTCGGATCACTGTAACGGCCCGATACTGGCGCGTTACAGAATGTAACGGCCCAGTAGATGACCGTCACACAGCTTGCATAGATTAACCCAAGGTTTGACCCATGGGTTGATTTCTAAAGTTTTAGATAGACTAAGGATAGTCTAGAACTTAGCATAATGATTGAAAAGACTTAATGAAATGAAGGAAAGGTAAAAGAATGTACCGTTATACTGTCGATTTATTTCCATGAGCATAACATTGTTTAAGTCTATTTCTTGATCTCATATATTCGAATTGAAGTATTCATTCATTGATTTTCATTATTTGGAATTATTATATTCTTGGCCATACTTTATTGTTACATGCGTGAAAGTAGCTTAATTTATACCTGAAGATGCGATTGAGCACTGATTGTGTTCAAGGGCTCTATGCTAGTCCCCTCGGCTGATTGTCGGAAACATACTATTTTATAAACCATGGGGTATGATGCTACTGGCGTCGCATTGCGCTGGGAGTACTATTTCTATAAATAAGTGAAGATCCACGACACGACATGACATTCTTGCTTGATATTCCACAGAAATTCACGAAGCACTTGCTCATAAGCATAAGATGCTAAAGTGAGGAATATGTGGCTTGCTAGTACATTCTCGATATATTCTTGTTCATGAAAGGCCAATATTATGTTCTTGTTCTATTCTTGCTAGTTCATTCTTGTTCTCATTCTATCTTATATGATTGTCCTGTTACTTTGGTTTAATCGCGTGATCATCGCATTGCATGATTTTGCCTTATTTCTCTAGAGCTAAAATGTTAATTATTTTAATAGTGCCTTCATGTTGATGCGAAGATACCTACTGGGCAAGTGTGCTCATTACCTATTTTCCAACATTTTTCAGGAGATGGAAGTAGTTCAGATTCGGATTCGGGCTATACTAGTGGCGGGTCCGGAAGTGAGTGAAATTCTTGTAAAGCTACGAGCGAAGACTTAGGAAGTCTATAATGTTTAGATTGAATCAATGTAATTTTCTTATTTCTTGAGTCTAGTAGAATGAAAGGTGATTATTGTAAAGGAATACTTTGATCATTTATGAAATAAAGTTGGAGTTTGATTAAATTCTATGCAATTGCATTTATGTGTGTGTTTGTCTCACGCTCTGGTCGTTCTTGTTTGTAAGAGGCTTACCATGTCAGTTGTTCGCGCTCCCCAAGTTAGTCTTCCGCTGTAATAAAGGCTCGGGGCGTGACAGAGCTAAATGCCAACTCTGTGCCAAGAGCTTGTTGGAAACTCCTCCAAAATCAGAAGTGAAGCGCGGATCCCGATCTGACACGATCGAAATGGGAATCCCATGCAACGGCACGATCCGCTCCACATAAAAACGAGCCAACTTGGACACACTCCAGCTGACCTTAACCGGTAACAACCGAGTCACCTTCGTCAGCCTATGCACCAGCAACCAAATACTATCCTGCCCACTTGGGGTCCTCGGCAACCCCACCATAAAATCCGTGGTCACGTGGTCCCACTTCCACGCAGGAACATCCAAGGGCTGGAGAGTACCTCCTGGTCGCTGATGCTCCGCCTTCACCTGCTGACAGATCATGCACCTGGTCACAAACTCAGCAACATCTCTCTTTATGCCAGGCCACCAGAACTGTCTCCGCAAGTTCCGATACATCTTTGTCGCACCCGGGTGTACGGTGTACCTGCTCCCATGAGCCTCGCGCAATACAGCACGATGAATTTGCTCCTCGGCCGGGACGTACAGCCTGCCACGAAACCTCGCAGCACCATCCTCGCCGAGCTCCACATCAGTCATCGCCAAAATCTGGGGCAACTCAGGGTCCGCATGCTGAGCCTCTGTCACCTGTCGACGGATAGCAGGAGTGACAGTCAGACTCGCAAGCACTGCTAACCCTGGCTCTTGGGGAATCTTGAGCCTGAAGGACACTTCGGGCACTTGTTCCCAGAGCCTCCACTTTCTCAACATCAAGGCACTGACCGCGACCTTCCGACTCAAGGCATCGGTGACGACATTCATCCTGCCCGGCTGATAAGACAAGGTGAAGTCATAATTCTTCATGAATTCCATCCAACGCCTTTGCCTGAGGTTCAGGTCTCTCTGCGTGAACACATACCTCAAACTCTGATGGTCAGTGAACACCTCAAACTTCTCACCGTACAGATAATGCCTCCAGATCTTCAGTGCGAAGATCACCGCCGCCAACTCAAGGTCATGGGTAGGGTAGTTCTCCTCATGGGACTTCAGCTGCCGAGATGCATAAGCCACCACTCTACCATGCTGCATCAACACAGCACCCAATCCGACCCCGGAAGCATCTGTACAGACCACAAAACCTCCCGATCCAGAAGGCAAAACCAATACCGGAGCCGAGGTGAGCAACCTCTTCAGCTCCCTGAAGCTCTGCTCACACTCTTCAGACCAGACGAAAGGCACATCCTTCCGCGTGTGTCTAGTCATCGGGGCCGCAATGCGAGAAAAATCCTGGATAAATCGGTGATAATAGCGCGCAAGCCCCAAGAAACTCCAGATCTCCGTCACAGACCTCAGCCTCGGCCACTGCATTACTGCCTCAACCTTGGTGGGGTCCACGGAAATGCCATCACCAGAAATCACGTGCCCCAGAAAGTGCACCTCGCAGAGCCAGAACTTGCACTTGCTGAGCTTCGTATACAACTAGTGATCTCGCAACGTCTTCAGCACTACACCCAAATGGTACGCGTGCTCCTCGGCAGACCGCGAATAAACAAGGATGTCGTCCACAAATATGACCACGAACTGGTCCAAATACGGACGAAACACCCTCTGCATCAAGTCCATGAAGGCTGTAGGGGCATTGGTGAGCCCGAACGGCATCACCAAAAACTCATAATGCACGTACCTTGTACTGAATGCAGTCGTTTCCACATCGGACTCGCGAATTCTCAGCTGATAGTAACCGGACCGCAAATCAATCCGCGAGAACACTCGTGCAGACTGAAGCTGGTCGAACAAATCATCAATCCATGGCAACGGATACTTGTTCGTAATGGTCACTTCATTCAGCTACTGATAGTCAATGCATAGCCGCGGACTACCGTCCTTCTTCTTCACAAACAACACGGGCGCACCCCAAGGGGAAAAGCTAGGACGAACGTACCCCTTGGCCAGTAGCTCCTGCAACTGCGCCCTCAACTCCCTCAACTCAGCGGGGGCCATACGGTCGGGAGCCTTCGCCAAAGGTCCCGTACCAGGCACAACCTCGATCACAAAATCGATCTCCCGCTGGGGAGGTAACCCAGGCAATTCCTCGGGAAAAACGTCAGGAAACTCGCACACCACCGGAATGTCCTCGACATTCGGCTCCATCCGTTCAGTCACAACCACGGACGCTGAGAAAACCCTGACAACCGGAATCAAACAATCGACGAGCTCGAATAGTGGAGATGAGGAATCTAGAAGAGGTGGAACGGATACCTTGGAAATAGAAGGTCCGCTTGCTCGGATGCTGGAAGTAGACCCTCTTCATTCCACAATCTACCACCGCTCCATGAGTCTCGAGCCAATCCATGCCTAGAATCACATCGTAATCCTGAAGCTGCAACGCATACAACCTGCCTGGCATACTCCGCCCATCGATCCAAACCGGAACCTGATCGAAGCAATACGGGGCGACCATGAAATCACCCGAAGGCAGCTCCCCTGCCAAATCACAAGGCAACTGGGTCACCGGCTCCTCGATGCTCAGCACGAAATCCTCCGAAATAAAAGAATGAGACAAGCCAGAATCAAACAAAACCCGAGCCACGCAACCCAAAATCTGAACGGTACCTTCCACGAGCTGCGACGCCACTGCCTCTACCTGGTCATGTGCGTGATCTGGCCTCGTGCTCTCTGCCTGCCTCCCACGCTAGCTGACCTGGGTAGCGGCGGATACTGTCCCTACTGCTGCTGCTTCTGCCTCTGTAGTTGGGGAACCTGCTGCTGCTGAGGAAACTACTGTTGCGGCTGCCTCTGAGGACAGTCACGTGCCATATGCCCTGGCTGGTCACACCAAAAATAGATAATCGGCGCCGTACACTGCCTTCCTGGGTGGAACCCACTACACCGTGGACACGGTCCTCACGACCCACCCACTGATCCCTGATGCTACAAGGGAATCGGCTGCTGTACACTGCCCGATGAAGCTTGCCCCTGATCCTTGGACTTCTTCTTACCGAACCCTTTCTTGAAAAACTTCTTGACCTTCGTGCCAAAAGACGCAGATACTATCACCGACGCTGCCGGTGCCGGCACTCCCGAACCACTCATCGCATGCTGGAAGGAACCCTGCTGCTGGGTAGCCGACTGCTGGCTGCGACCTGACAAAGATTGTCCCTGGCTGATTGGTCCTCGGGTCCTCTTCATGTCCATCTCCAAGGAAGCCGCAACACGAGACGCTGTCTCCAGATCAGTGGCCCCGTTCACGATCAGATGGTGCCTTAGTTCCTGCGTCAAGCCCTGAACTAACTACGCGGTCTTCACCCTCTCATGCTCCATGATGTGATGTGCATACCGACCCAGCTCGACAAATCGGCCCCTGTACTGCAACACGGACATGTCGCCCTGCACCAGCTCCAGAAACTCACGCATCCGCTGCGTAGCAACGTAGTCTGGACAGTACGTATGCTCGAAAGCACTGACGAAGTCATCCCACTTGACCTGCTCAAGTGGACGAAGCTGAAAGGACGTCTTCCACTCGGAGGACCACCACTTCCGAGCCGTACCCTGCAACTAGTTGTAGGCCAATACCACTCTGTCCTCGGCAGCACTCTTCGCAGAACTGAACACCCGCTGTATCTCGTCAAGCCAATCACGAGCCGCATCGGGGTCTGGCTGGCCGCTGAAGTAAGGTGGATGGAACTGCAAGAAGTCCCTCACTGCTCGGCCTGGCCCACCCCTAGCTGACGAGCCCTCACCAGCCTCTCCGCCGAACTGCTGAGACATAAGCTGGTACATGTCACGGAAGAAATCCTCGGCCCCCGAAAGCCTCACAGTATCCACTACCTCGATGGCCGCTGGTGGCGCTCTACTATGCTCCTCCTGGTCCCTCTGGACCCCCTGCTGGATCTCCTGACCTCCAGTTGACTGCCCCTGCTGAGAGTGAGTGCTCCGCCTCAGTGCCATGCTCGCTCCTGAAGTAAAAGGCAGAAAACACGAAAACGGCAAGGTCAAGAAAATGCACGATGCCCGATGCCAACGTCAACTGCACATCATTGTTGTGGACTAGTGGACCACTACAATCACCTATGATTCTCGTATAATTCCACAACTGCGCTCTGATACCAGCTGTAACGACCCGAGAATCTGATTACCGGGAAGGCCCGATAACCCGAGACTCGCACCGCCACCCACGAGTCCGAAGACTCGGAAGGGTTAGAAGGATGGTGTGGAAACTACACAAGTATCACAAGTAATTACAGAAATTAAACAGTTTATAATTAAGCAGGAAATGAATTAACATTTTATATCGTCCACAAAATAATAATAAAATAACAACCGTAGTCCACAACTAGTACAGAGACAAGAAAAGAAAGTACAGCTACATGGGGCATACCCCGGCTCTAACCTCTGGCACTACCTCTGGGCACCCGCACCATGCTGTGCCCCAGACGCGCTCCCCTGGGGCGGCGCCTCACCTGAAACACGGTGAAAACACGCAGGGAATGAGTCTCAGAACAAGACTCAGTAGGGATCACTCGAACCCAACCTCGTAAAATGGGAAACCACTACGCTAGCGGTAGGAGAGTACCTCAGAAAGGAAAGCCCTGTACTCTACAGAACAAAGGTCCTACGGCACGCAAACCGGCACACGTGCCACAATGAGATAACCAAAGTTCAATCAGTCAACCTGACAAGGAAAACCCAAAGGTCGAAGTCACAAGACTGACACTCCATACTCGACAGGAGTACCTCCCACTATAAGCACAGCTGGTAGCGTCCCCTGACGACTTACACCGCACCGCAGATGAACTGCCTGACGTGGTAGCTCCTACCCAAGGCACGAACACCGCACTAGAACCACAAACAAGTGACTAGCTGGGGTCACGCCCATCGACGTGGATCCAACCGCCCCCAGCCACATGTGCACACACAGACCGCGCGTCCCTGGTCTGGCCCTCTGACCGATTTTTCCCTCAGCCGGACTCTGGCTGCAAGACGTGGGGCCCGACGGCAATCGGTCCACAAACCACCTCTACGAGTAAGCCTGTACACCACTCCCTGGTGCGACCAGAACCGCGTACTGGTAGGCTACGACTAGTGGAGGGTCACTGAAGGAGTAGACTCTCAAGTCAACAGAAAAAAACGTCCGCATACGACGACATACGAGGACCACCCCACGTACCGGCCCCGTCTCACGGTGACCACAGTCGGACTAAAAATGGGGTTGCAACCCTCTCGGGGCAACCAGGCGCCTGACGGTCCACCCCTGGACCGTCACAGGAACGTGACGGTCTAGGCGGGACCGTCACAGGAAGCCTGACGGTCCTAGGCTGGACCGTCACAGGCACCTGGCGGTCCGACCCCGGCCGTCACGCTCCTAGCGCAAAGCAAAACGTAACGCGCCTGCCCTGGCGCGTTACAGACTGTGACGCCCCCACGCAGGCGCGTCACTGGGTGTGACGGTCCGACGCCGACCGTCACACCGCCTGGGGTTTCAGACTCTCAAAAGCGCCCTGAGGCGCCCGCCCTGGGCCGTCACAAGGATGTGATGCGCCAGGTCTGGTGCGTCACATGCCTTGACCTCCAACGGTCATAAACCAACAGTCGGATGCCTCTGACGGCCCAACCCAGGCACGTCACACGCCTGTGGCGGTCTATTGTGGGACCGTCAGAGTCACTGACCCCAGCTGGCTAACAAAGGGCATGCGACGCACCCTTCCAGGCGCGTCACACCGTGTGACGGTCCCTGGAAGGACCGTTACACACACCCGACGGTGAAACGGCGGGAAACGCCCAGAAAAACCAACCACGCCCCCATGCCTCCACCGGAGAGGGGGAAATCAAAGGGGAAGACCCCTGGGGACCCCTAGCATGATTCTAGGCCACCAAAACCTGAAATCATGCATCAAAACCATAGATTGGGCGAGCTCTCCCCAAATCATGGAAAACCCCAAAACCCGCTCAATCACGCCCCTCTCGGCCTCCCCTCGGCCTATAAATCACGGGAAGGAACGGCGAGGAGCTAGGGAACGTCACCCTACCTCAATGGAGCGAATGCTCCGCCGAATCAACCACGAATGAAAGAAATCGCTTTAGAAAACCTCGCCTCTTCACGCTTCCCACGCTCGCCGCACGCCCACGAGATCGCCTCGTCGTCACCTACGTCGTCGCGCTGTCGCCCCACCACCGTCTGCAGCCGGAAGGGAGCTCACCGCGGTCGAATGGGAGAGAGAGAGAGGGAGAGGGAGAGGTCACGGTGGGAGGAAACGGAGGAGGAAGAAGAAGAAGAAAGAGAAGGTGGGGGAGAGAGAAAATAGGGGGGTATTTATAGAAAATCCGAAAAATCTGGAAAATACCGAAAAATGGAAGATTATGTTTCCTGAATCCTCGGAACGCACCGATCGTAACGGTACCACTCGTGCCTAGGTGAACGACCCGGTTCACCTGCAGCGAGGTTCCGAAGGGATTACCGAAACACACACCGGAAATCTGAAAACCCGTGCGGAAAAGCCGCGGAACGCTCCCGGGCCTCCGAAATAACTCCGGATCGTGCAGATCCGAACACGAAAGATGTCCGAAAAGAAATTTCGATCACAACGGAGCCGGACACTCCGAAAAACCAGATCCGGGACCCAAGAAGAAGGATCCAAAGGGTCCGGGATATTACACTACCCCTAACTTGGACCTTCCGTCCTTGTTAATAATCCTACCTTTGCTTCAGCATGTAACCCATGCTGATGAGTAAACCTTGTCCGACCGTCGTCATCATCGGTGAGATCGGTCGATCTCTACCCTTAACCTGGACCTTCTGTCCCCGTTAAGAACTGTACCCTTTGCTTCGGCGTTTAACCAATGTCGACGAATTAAACCAGGATCCGACCCCTGTCATCATCGATAAGGCCGATCGGCATGCTAGCGGGCAGGCTCTCCTGTGTCCCGGCTTCTTCCCACACAAAAAAAAGAAAAAAAGATGGGGTTAGAAAAAATAGAGATATCCCGCCGGCCTTGTTCCTATATTAGGGCAAGGGTAAAAATGGCTATAACCTGGCTGTAGCGAAAACCCGAGAGGGCGTTACGGGCAAAATCGGGTACCCCGCCACGTGAAAACCCGAGAGGGCGCGTGGGCTAAAGCAAGAGGGGGTTGGCTTCGGCGAAAATCTGAAAGGGCGCTTAGGTTAGTAATGTGAATAAAAAATAATAAATAAATAAATGAATGATGAATAGTGATGATCCTTCCTCCGTCCTGAAGACCCTTTACAGGGTCGAGGCGGAGTCTTCATCCAACGTCCCACTATCCTACCCTTTTCGACCCTTGTCACCATCGGCAAGATCGGTCGCTACCTTTTTGGTCTTTGTCACCATCGGCAAGACCGTCTACCCTTTTCGACCATTGTCACCATCGGCAAGAGCGGTCGCTACCCTTCCCGGTTCTTGTCACCATCGGCAAGAGCGGTCGCTACCCTTTCCAGTTCTTGTCACCATCGGCAAGACCGTCTACCCTTTCGACCCTTGTCACCGTCGGCAAGAGCGGTCGCTACCCTTCCCGGTTCTTGTCACCATCCGCAAGACCATCTACCCTTTTCGACCCTTGTCACCATCGGCAAGAGCGGTCGCTACCCTTTCCGGTGCTTGTCACCATCGGCAAGACCGTCTACCCTTTCGACCCTTGTCACCATCGGCAAGAGCGGTCGCTACCCTTTCCGGTTCTTGTCACCATCGGCAAGACCGTCTACCCTTTTTGACCCTTGTCACCGTCGGCAAGATCGGTCGCTACCATTTTGACCCTTGCCACCATCGGCAAGACCGTCTACCCTTTTCGACCCTTGTCACCATCGGCAAGAGCGGTCGCTACCCTTTCCGGTTCTTGTCACCATCGGCAAGATCGTCTACCCTTTCGACCCTTGTCACCATCGGCAAGATCGGTCACTACCCTTTCGACCCTTGCCACCACCGACGAGCCCGGTCAACTACCCCCTAACCTGGGCCTTCCGCCCTCGTTAATAAACAAAGTATCATTGCGTCGACATTTAACCCATGTCGATGGTTAGAATACACCTTTCGTCATCATTGGCGAAGTTCATAAGGCACATCCGCCTATGCTACCCATGTCTCGCCCTGGCCAAAATCTGGCTCCGGGAACGGCTGTGCTGTGGTGGAGCGAACACCTCACCCCTTCGCTGAAGGCGTGAGCGCTCTCCTGCGCCATCGGCACGTATCCCTAGACTTGGATGATTGGTCAGAAGAAGAAAGAGAAGAAAAGAGGGAAAGAAGTCACGATTGAGGCGACAAACAGAGATGTTTCATTAATATGAGTTGTCAGAATACATTTGTGCCCGGGGCATTCCCCAGGGGTACATAAGCTCCGAAGGCAAAAAGGAGCAGAATTCGACGCAAAAAGAAAAGTAAAGCAAAGCTACGGCAAAGGGCGTCGGAAAATATCTTCCAACTCTAAGAGGCCTAGTACGGGGTATTGGGTCAACTCCTGCAACCGAGCCTCGGTAGCTGTCAGCTCTGATAACCTCTCATCTAGTGAGACAAGTCGTCCTTCAGCTAGATCAGCCTCTTCCGCTGTCTGGACCTCTAGGCACTCGGCTTCCTGTAACTCGGCTTCGGCCTTAGCAAGTTCCGCGCGCAACTCTTCTATCCGCGACATGAGGAGCAACCGACGTTCTGAGATATTGCCGACAACATTTCTCAATTGTTCCACGGTCACCCTCAATGAAGTAGTAGCAGCGCGGCAATCTGCCCTCTCTAGCTTCACATCCGCCAGCTGATCAAATACCTCTCGGCTGAGGAAATCCCGCCTATTGGCATGCTTTAGCAGCATCACAACCCGCGGGGTCCAATCATCCATTGGGCAGCCAAATGCTAACAGTGACCGGGAGAGGTGTTCTATCAGGCCCCTCAGCTGCACATAGGTCAGACCCGGGGAAGCTGACACGGCTCGCTAAAGATTGTCTAAAGACTGCCACACCATGTCACTGGAGAATTGTAAGCCCAGTGGCGAAGTCTCGGGGAGCTGAAAGTCCACCTTGCCATCTATCTCGGCCCAAATGTCATCGGCCACCCTGAGGGACGTCGACGGCATGGTCTGCACAGTGTCGACGCCCGGCCCGACAATTGCAGCTACTACAGCTGAGGGGCTCCCCACGATAGCGACTTCCTTGCCCGTCCTTTGAGGAGAGATCATGACAACCGTCTCAGCAGCCGAGGGCGCTCGCTCCTCATGAATAGTTTCACCGGCCGTTGAAGGAGGGGAGCTTTCTATGACAGATAAGGATTTAGTAGCATCGGCCTCTTCTGCAATGATTTCTCCCGCTTCTATTTCTGGGGTGTCGCTTCGCTTCAGCAATAATTCTTTGCCGGCGACCGAGGCTTGAGGCCTCGCAACCTCGGCCGGGTCGCCAACTCCAGCAGTTGCGTCGGGCTCCTCTGAGGCCGCTGCAGCAGCATAGGTCTGTGGAAGCTGAAGGGCATGGGCCACACAACAGGTGGAAAGGCCGATTGGCTCATGCCTAAGTCAGGAAGGGGTATGCGAACCATCACAGCTGGCGGTACCACCTCAGCCTGCATCACATATATGTATGTCAGCCAGCTGGCTTGGAAATAAAAAGAAGTGCTGCGGGCGGGAGTCGGAACGTTTCCTACCTCGACCGGCACTATATTTAGGCCTCCAAAAGTGGCCTCTGAAGGTTCTGGCCCTCCTCCTGCGGTCGGGTAAGATGGCCCGTGCTCGACTCCCAGTAGTCCCAGAGGGCTAAATGTTAAAAGGTCGCTTTCATAAGCTGAAGAGGCCCCGACATCCTCATCCTCGGTGTCAACCGGAGGGAACCCCTCGTCGTCACCGGAGCCGCCACCATAATCAACTCGCTCAGAGGAGGAGGACTCTTCCGCCTGTTCTCGAATCTCCAGTATCTGAGCGGGTACCATGCTACTAGGAGGAGGCCCCTTAGCTGGAACCTCCTCGGCGGTCTCTGTCTCGGAGACACCAGTTGGCTGAACATCTTGGGACTCTTCCCTTGGAGGCACCTGCTCTCCAGTAGCAGCTCCTGCCATGGCCCTGACCTCGGGGAGCATCGTTGGTCGAACATCGACTGGAGATAAAAGACAATAAACAGTCAAGACCCGACTGAAGGCACGATAGACCGCCGAGCTCTACAGGCAAGCTGCAAGTTACCTTCCATCTCCTGATGGGGTGTCGGTGAAGGCAAATCACCCTCGATAGAGGCTGAGGGGGCGTTCTCCTCTCTCTCTTCGACCACGGCACCGATCACCGGCTCCAACCCGACGATGGCGGAGGTAATGCCAGCAGCTAAAAAGAGGAAGGATGATCAGCAAAGGTGGCAGAAATAAGCAAACAAGCCATACAGGAACAAGAAGTTACCTTCGTCCTCAGGCCCGTGCATCTAAGCAGCCTCAAACTCGGAGAATGATGGGACCCGAGGAGGGGTGACTATGGGTTCCTCTTCAGCGGCCTTCCTCCGGCGCCCCCGGGTAGCGCGGGAGTCCGCCCTCTTGGCCTTCTTGGCCTTGCTGATAGCCTCCCTGACCTGGGACCTGGTTCGCTTCCGCGAATCCCCAGGGGGCAGCGGTGTTGTGGTCGGAGCTGGCTCCGGAATGTTAAAATATGAAGGCTTATGCGCCTTTGAAATCAACTCCCTGTAATGTCTGGTCGCCTCCACAGAGAGGTGAGCTGCAAAAGTGCACAGGTGAGAAAGATGCATACTGACTATGAAAGGAGCAGCTTCAAGGCTGAAAGGAAGGACAAGCATTACCTGGCGGCCCTATATATCGGGGACTGAGTGACCAGTAAAGTAAAACGGGCGCCTTGTCTCGGGAAGCCACCTCGCGAACAAGCCAGCACACGTTACCAATCTTCTCACTTTTCTCCGCCAGCTGCACCAAATCTTCGTGGCCACAGGAGGATAAGTGGTGATATAGGCCCAAGTGGTCCAATCCCCAGCCGTCGACATACTTGAAAGACACTAGGAGCTGATGGTCCCGGATGGCTTCTAATGGGCCAGAAACTGAAAGCCCGTGAGAATGAAGCAGGGCGAATATCCAAGGGGTGCTGGAATACAAGTCAGCCCGTCTATCTTCCCTCCTGATGAAGGTCCGGTAGGGATGAAAATGGTCAGCTTCTGGGTGCCAGCCCGCCACAGCAGGTAGAGGTTCTTCCACCGGAAGGGGGATCGTCTGGAGGGCGATCCGGTCACTGCTAACCCGACATAGCCCCCAGAGAGTCTTGATGTAGTCATCCTTATGGATCACTGGCATCTTCGGGTCGGCCTTGGATGACCTACCCTTCGCAGCTTTCCTGGCCTCCAGATATGCCATCACTTCGGTGTTAGACCAGGACTTCAATTTCTTCAAATAAGAGGGATCAACATCCAAAATAGGCTCCCGCTGGGAATCTAAGAAACGACGTTCGGCAACATGCCAACAGTCTTTCCGAAAGTTCCGGTAGAAGCCCGTCCGTGCATTCCACCACTTGATGAAGTCCGAAGTCACTCGGGGCAGATGAGCCAGGGTTGGCACCCTGAAGGATACATCCTCCCGACGGTGGAAGTAGTCCCACCATGTGCGGGCTTCATCCGTAGTCGTATGACCAACCCGATGTCTGTTCGAGAGATTGAACCGGGCTGAAGAAGAAGGAATTTGCTGGTCGTATCCGAAATTCTGGCCGAAGCGGAAAGGGTAGTACGGCTCCAGCCACAGTAAGCCGCTCTTTCTAAATACAAGGACACTGGGGCGGATAGACAATGCCCAATCAACCAGTTCTGGCTCCAAGATTGGCCTCGTGCTCTTGGTCCCGGTGAGCTGGTGAATGAATTCCTCCGTCTCGAACAAGCGGCATTGCCGCATCCTGTTGACGAGAGGGCTGGAGCTAGCGGCCAAGCTCCAAAAGTGCAGAACTCCTGGGGAATATGTCGGAACTGTAGTCAACTTCCCCCGAATAGCAAAAATCTGATCCGCCAGTGAAGACGGCTCGACACTAGCAAATTCGATCATCCGCGGCAAAGGACGATCCGACTGCATCGACCGGGGAGCTGCTTCAGGAAATAAAGTGCAGACCCAAGCATTAAAGAAGTGAATGGGACCAACCGTCCGTGAATTTCTGGGGATCCGTGACTTGTGCAAATCCCCCAGCATCTTATATGTGAGGCATAGAGCCACCGGGCACAGGGACAACTTTGTCCCCCAAGCCATCAAACAGGCAGGCTAAATGGCCTCTGGCCTAATTACCGTCTCGTCCCCCTGAGGAAGGGCGAACGAGCATAGCCAATATGTCAGATATGCAGCATAATGTGTGACTGCGTCGACTCCTGTGGGATTCGGGCCCTCTCGCCGCCCTCTCCCTGAAGCAGCAGGGTAGGTTGTCTGGCGTCGAGCCCTCTTCTTCCGCTTCACTACTGTCGGAACCACCGTGGGGAAGTCCTCATATTGCTGCTCCCCACCGAAGAAATATTGAAGCCACGTGCCCATCCGCACGCGTCTCTTTTCACCAGGCTTCCGCGCTTCCCGTGAGTCAAGCGTCAAGTGCAGCAGGGTGCGGTATGCCTTCATCAAATAGCGGTAGGCGAAGCCCGTAAAGTATTTACCTTTGCCATCTATCTGGTCTTTCAGCCAGTCTGGGAAACAAACTTCTTCGTACGGCTCCCCGTCTATCGGCAAGCCGCTCAGCTGGGAAAGACTCTAGAGGTCCAGTGAAGTCTCACCCTCTGCAGTATAAAAGGTGTTGTATTCCGGGCACAAGACCTCAATCATCCCGCAGCACAGACCTCGGGAGATCAGGTACCTGTACCGGGAAGCATATACACTCTGATAGACACCGGCATGCACCAGGATGGGAGCGTACTGCCGTAATACAAAATCTGTAAATTCGACTGCTCCCGGTCTGAAGGCGTGAGCATCGGTGGCTTTGAGTTCTCCGAACCACCCCACCGAGATCTGATGCTTGAACTGGACCACTAAGCAGTCCAAGAGGAAAGGCTCATCTCGATACCCCCAGTGCAACGGGGCGACGAACAAACCATACACGGGCTTCTCTCTGTCGACGCGCCCGGCAGTCTCATTCCAGCGGGCTGGCGTGAACTGTGGTGCTCTTGTCAGTAGCCCGGCCTTCGGAGATAACGCCTGCACGCCAAGAATGGCTCCCCATTTTCTGAGTTCGCCTGGAATATATATGGGCATGCCGTGAATGACCGACTCGGTCAGACTATCTCTGTCCGCCAATAAAGCTCCCTTGGCTCGACGGACAAGAATTATATCGCGCTTCCCGCCAAGGTTGAAGCGCCCGAGGAATGCCATCAAGTGTTTGCCCTTGGGGTGGTCCAGTCTGACGCCATCCCCTCACTCATACTTGAAATGATTACCGTTGAGAATCAACAGGCAGCCGATGTCAACGGTGTCAGTCTCCGAGTCGGAAGACTCAGCTACCACGGCTATCCGCCTGGACCCCCGATCAAGGGAGTGGACATTCCCCCATGTCACAGCGACTCGGGATGCAGAGGAAGAAGGGCCGGATGCCATGTTATCTACAAGACAGCGTCCAGAAGAGAACAAGCAAAGTCAGAAATCAGTTGATCAAAGAAAGACTTCTGACAAAATTTTGGCAGTCTCCCCAGCTTGGGGGTTTGCCAAAAGAAAAGTGGAAGCCGTCCACTAAGGGAGCGGCCCCTAAAAGTAGCCATAGGCGCTAAGCCAAGGCCAAACGGGACACCCGGGGGATCTAGCTCCGAGGACAAGTCCTACGAGGAGCCTCCCGGGGCCCGAAGGACGGGTTCAAAACCCAAATAGAACAACAACTCCACTCGCCCGCTCGAGGAGCAAACTCGCCCACACCCCTAGCTCACTCGGTGCCACGGTGGAGAGAAGTGAGGAGAGAGAAAGAAAAGCTGTGAATGAGCAGTGAAGAAGAGAAAACAAAGAAGGGGCCCTTATATAGGGAGGCCCCCCCATCGTTAAAACGGCGCGCCCCAGAGCGCGCCGTTTTAAATAATTTGCGCGCCGATGAAACCAGCGCCATTTTAACCCCTGAGCAAAAGGCGCGCCGTGATGAGCGGCGCCATTTTACCATCAAGGTCAGTACGCGCCGTTTCTAACAGCGCCATTCAAGCTTCCGACCGCGCCGGATTAACATCCGACGCCAGAATTAAGGGTCGTTCCGAGCTTTCGTCATCAAAGGAGATCAATCCGGACGAAGTTCATCCGTCGGTCCTGCTGCACTACTACCTCGCTTGCACCACCCACGTCTGGGGGGCATTTGTTGGCACTCAAAATATGATCCTTCGGTGACCAAGCCGTAAAGACGAATGATACGGCCAGCTGAAGCTGAGAAGCCGATGAAGAACAACCTACTGAAGGCTTCTCAAGCTGCCAGAGCCCCGAGTTACCTGGAAGTGAACACCGGGGACTTCACCTCAAGAAAGTCGAGACGAATCCACAAACAACTCGCAGTGCGACCAAGCCTGCCTAATGATCCGGCATCGACTCTGTCGTGCCGCTACCCCGCACCCGTCACCCGACCAAGGACGACGGTCTACCCGGTGGCTTCCCACCTGAATGAAGGCTCTCCTGAGGAGGAAGAACGTCATCGGCCCTTCATAGAAAGGAACCGGAGGCTCTGTCAGCAGAAGACCCCGATCACCCTGTTGACACCCGTTTTATGACCAATAAGTCGGGTCATCTCCTTATTCATTCTATATGATGCTCCGAGTTGTTCACTCTTCGTCGAGTCTCTTGATTGATTTGGAGCCTATTTCTTGGGTCTTTCTCCTTGATCGGATATGGCTCTTTTTGGCATTTCCTTTGACTAGGGCTTAGCAAAACCCTCATTCATTATTTGAACTCCATTGATAATAACGGTCTGTCCCAGGCGCGTTGTTTCATTCTGACGGATGGGTCCTGGACCGTTACTCTTTGAAGAGTCCTAAGGCTTGAGGCCTCATTTTAAAGCTTATCCTTTTGATTACACATTGATAATAACGGTCCGTCGTGCAGCCGTTGTTTCATTCTGACGCCCTATGCCTTGGCCGTTGCTTCTTGAAGAGTCCTATTACTTCGATCTTCTTCCCGTTGATCTTATCTTTTTGGGATAAGGTTGAAAGTAACGGACGTTCCTTGGGGCGTTATTTCCAAGTGGCGGTCTGTCGTGCAGCCGTTACTTCCTTCAGAGAGTCCTGGCAGTTCAGGCCTTTTCTCTGCTACTCCGTGGTCGAGATAAGAACTTGGATCGACGATATCTCTTTCAAATCTGATCCTCAGAACCTTCTGTTTGTTTCTATGGACTCTTGGTGATACTATCTTCAAGGATTTGCTAAGAGTTATCCCTTTATCTTGCTGGCTTATCCTCTGCTCGACCTAAGAGTTTGAGGGTCTATAAATAGAACCCTTGACTTCATGGCCAAAGAGAGGAAAATATGGAGTTTGCGTCGAAGTGCTGCCGCATTCTAGAGCCACGTCTGATCAAGGAGAAGTGCTTCTCACGTTCGTTTGCTGCATGGTGAAGGGAGTATTTGTTCCATTGGTTCCCAAGTTCACAATTGCATATTGAGTTTCCATTCAATCTCTCTTTCATCATAAGCATTATTTCTCTCTTTCCTCCACGTTTTTCACTGGTTTTCATCATCTAAACATCCTCCTAATCTTTTAAAATGCCCAGAGGGGTTAAAAAAAACCAAAACCTCCCCGGTATTCCCCTTTCCTTTTGATGATATTTTGCTTATTGAAGAATTGATGCTATATTATTGAAAAGGCTAATTTGGGTTATTTTGTTCTTGTCTTCCACTTCTTTGGCAGGTTTACAGGTTCACTAGGACGAGGCCCAAGTCTTCTAGCCGGCTGGAAGAGTTGGAGTTAAAAGAATCTACACTTTGCTACTGCAGGTTATCTGACGGTCTGGTGCAGGCGCGTCATATTCTTCTGGCGGTCTATCGGGTGGCCGTTACTTCCAAGTGACGCACAGGGTTCTGGCCGTTACTTCTAGCTGACCTGCAGGTTCTCTTTGGTTTCTCTCCCGTGGGCGGGTGCTTCATCCACCTATTTCCAAGGTATTTACAGGTCTTTTGCTTGTTTTTACTTTGGTGGCGATCACATCTTTCCTTAGTCTTGGGCATCAGCTTTCTCATTCATCACATATCTCTTTATTTCTTGCTTGCTCCACCCCTTGTGGTGTGTTTTTATTTACTCTTGCTCCACGCTCCGGCGTGTGTTTTCCTTTTCCTTAGCCTAGTTTGATTGAGATAGCATGCCCATGCTAGAGCTAGCTTTGATTGCCTAGGTTCATGATCACATGTTCATAGGTTAAGAGCAGATCTTTGATTACTTGCTTGTCACTTATCATCATTCAAAACCCCAAAAGAAAAGATAGATAGGCAAAACTAATCAACAGATAATTTTTTGGCGATCACGGTGGGACAGCTTGTGCCAATCGTGCTTTTGATTCCTGTTTGAACCTGCCATCATCTGCCTATTTGGTTTCCCTTGGATTTCTCTCTTATTCTTGCTGATTCTGGTTTTCTGAGTATTCTGACGGCCCTGTGTCCCTGCGCTACAGACCTCTGACGCAGGGGCATTAGACCGCCACTTTTGTTCTGCTGTGTGAGCTTCCACGGGTTTTCCTGTTATTTCTGTCCGATTTTGGCTCTGGCTCATTTGACGGACCCATCTCCCTGCGTTATATTATTTCTGGCGGTCTGGCCTTCGACCGTTATTGTATTCTGACGCAGGGATCCTTGACCGTCATACTCCAGGCAGGTACGCATCCGAGGTGCATTTACTTCCGCAGTTTCTGCTGTGATTTGGTGCTTGGGTGATACCTGACTTTCTCCTTGCTTTGTTCATATATTCATATCATTGTGTGCATCATTGATTGCTAGATTTTAGGCTAGACTTTGCATGCACTCCGGTGCACATAGGGTCATTCATCTTGTCATATCTTAGATTGCATTTTCCTACCTTGTTGTGAGGACCTCTCGTCTCCATATTCCTTGGGGCCGACTAGGAAATCACACCAGGGACCTCCATAAGTCCCCGCGAGCCGTGGATTCCCACACGGACGCCGGGCTGGTTGTACCTTTCCCACCCCGTGTCTAGGGTTGCATAAGTGAAGGAGTGATTACACTTAGAGTCAAACCAAGTCTCATACCCATCTCCTACTAGGAACCTATTGTTGAGAGCACATATTAATCAATTCACTAAAGTTCCGAAGGAGGAATCACAAGAATTGGGTTGCATCATCTTAAACAACTTGGTTGCCTTTGAGTGCCTTCATCTTTTATCACTTGCATCTTATCAGAATCATCTAAGTTTGATTACTCATTGTGTGATTGGTTGTGTTGGTTTTTGCATTTGTCAAGGTTGTCCGTTGCATGTGGAGTTGTTTTCGTTCGTCCGGGTCATCTCCTCAAGTCAATTCCTTCTTCACATTCTATTCCAATCCTCTTTTCGAGTCCACCATGGCATCCTTTAATCCTCCCCGCTCCCAAGAGGACTCCCTTCCTCAAGGGCTCCTTGAGAACCCTCCTAGGGTTGTTACCTTTTCCTCCGGGAGGGGACTACCCCTCTTCCGTCCTCCACTTCTATGGAAGGTGGTCAAGCTACCCCTTCTTTCTCCACTCCTTCCGCGGGCTCCGTCCTTCAGATGATGGCCCAATTGGATCCGGCCCAACTCCAAGTTCTTTATCAGGCCATGCAAGGGTCCAACGCATCTCCTTCTACCATCATCCAAAATCAATCCAATCCTTCCACTGTTGGGCTCCCCGCTCAGCCCATTCCAATTGATCTTACTCCGGTCCAACCACTGACCATCACTTTCACGGGCATGGAAACGGGCCAGTCTTCCAATTCGGCCCAACAATCTTTCGATAAGGGAAAGTCGCCCATCCCTTCTTTTGTTCAAATGGATCATCACATATCTACTCCGGTAGCTCCGCAAGTTCTCATGGGCCCTTCCGACTTCTTACGCTCTCAGCAAGGGGCGGCCCAAGCTTATCCTAATCCGGGTCAAGCTTATGCCCAATATCCTTCTTACGGGCCCCCCATCTCTACTGTTTATCCCTCCACTCCTTCCTGTGGGCACCCACCTTCTGCCACAACCGTTCCATCTGCTCCTCACATTCAATCAGCATCTTTCACCGCCCCTGCTCCCTCCCGAGAGCAGGACTTGCTCGACAAGTGGGCCGCCATGCAGCAGCAACTCGATTTCCTCCAGAAGCGGGTTGGCCCACAATCTTTGGCCGATATTCCTGTTCCAAGCTTCCAGAATATCCGATTCCCTCCTCAATCAGAGCTCCCCAACTACCGCAAGTACGACGGGAACAGCAATCCCTTTATTCATGTGAGGGATTTTCTATATGAATCGGCGCAATTCCAGTATGATGATCGCCTTATGGCGTATTTATTCCGCCGATCTTTAGATGGTGTTGCTCTGGAATGGTTCTATTCTCTACCACTGGAAGAGGCTGAGAGTTTCAAGGTAGTCAAGGACAAGTTCATCCAGCGGTTCCAAGACAGGGTCGGCCCAGAATACTCGTTCACAGATCTGGTGGCCGAGAAGATGAAGCCAGACGAGGAGTTTGCCACTTATGCAGACAGGTGGAGACAGATGGCCGCTAGAGTGCCTGGCCACATCCCGGAGGAAGAGAAGGTCAAGCTGTTGATTTCAAATGCTACTCCAACCTTCCGGAACATCCTGGCAATGAATGACATAGCCAACATGCATCAGCTCTACAGCCGGGCGCGCTTCATCCAGACCCAGTTTAAGGATTCCCCCATCCACTCTTTATTTGAAAACCAAAAGCCCAAGTACCACAAGAAGCCACAAGGGCCGGTTACCGAGGGGGTCCAGACAAATGAACAAGTGCAAGCCGTTGCCTTCCCATTCCAGGCCGCACCATTCCGCTTCCCCCAAAACCCCCGCAATTCCCAAAACCCCGCTCCACAAAACTTCCAGGCAACCCCACAAAACCCTCCGCCTACCTTTGTCACTCCACAAAATGCCTTCACCAATCCACAACAACCACCACCTCCGCAATACCACAATGTCCCTCCACCTAACGGCTATAACAACAACCCTAACAGCAAGCGCCCGGCTCCCAGGAGAGCTCAATACCCTCCATTGCCAGAGACACTTACAGATATCTTCTCCGCCCTCATGTCAGTGAATGCGATCCAACTTCCTCCAGAACGGCCTACTTGGAACCCAGCCGTTGATCAGACTAAATATTGTATGTTCCATAGGCAGCCGGGCCATACCATAGAAGGATGTTTCCAGTTCCGGGATCTGGTATATGATCTCCATGAAGGGCAAAGGATAGATTGGGCCGCAATGCATCGGGCCATTGTTGAGATCAAGGAGAAAAGAGGGCAGCAGCCGAGGCCGCAAGTGCAGCAGCAACAGGCACCGCAGCCGCAGCAGCTACCACAACAGCAACCACAGCAAGTATAGGACCTGGGCATCCATCAGAATCTGATGCCGAACCACCCACCCGCTCCTCAGCAGCAGCCGCCAGCACCAGCACAAGTAAACGTGGTCCAACCACCGGCCCCCAATGCCGGGTGGTCTTTTGATGATGACAGTGCCGCACCACAAGTCATGGCCCTCCACCATAACCACCGCAATCCTCTCACTCCCTCCTTCGTCCTTCCTGCACACCCAACATCCCCTCCATTCATCCTCCCAATTACACCCGCTTCAGCAAATTCCTTACCACCCACCGTTCCATCATACCCTCCACCACTTAACCCCGTCACCGTCATCACACCACCATCCAACCCTTCATCCATCCTTACCCTTCCGCTAGCCTTCCCTCCACCCGCGTCGACACTCATCACCACCCTGCCTTCACCAACCCTTCGCCCATCATCCGCTCACCACCCACTACCACCACCAACCTTACGCTCCACCAAACCGTCTCCCCCGCACCACCTGTTCCATTCATCCACCCCGCAGGGCCCATCATACTATCTTCAGATGCCGCGGCGAATTGTGCTCTGAGGAGCGGGAAGATGTTCCATCGGAATTACCCCACTACTTCTAATCCCCAGTCCTCCCAGCCAACGGCCGAGCAAGAAGAAACTGAACCGCTGCCAGGTACTCAATATGACTTGTTACATCATCTAGACCGGGTGCCCGCTAAAATATCTGTGCTAGAGCTGATCAAAAGGTCTACCCTTCATCAGGATGCACTAAGAGACTTTTTACAGAAGGTAATGGTCAGTGAAGATATGGCAGTCGACAGCTTACCGACCGCACTAGCAACCATCTCCAAAGGGCCGGCAATTACATTTTCAGAAACTGAGCTAGCACCTCCGGAAGCTCGGCAAATGCCGCTCTGCATTACAATCACTCTGAACAAAGTCAGCATTGAAGCAGCGCTGGTTGACACAGGGGCTTCAATTAATGTTTGTCCACTTAGCACCCTCCGAGCGTGCAACATATCTGAAGAGTTACTACGGCCTACCCCCACCACTATAGCAGCATATGACAACTCGAGGCGAGCGTGTCACGGGGTGATCACCATTCAGGCAGAGCTCGGGCCCCTTACAATGGCCGTGGAATTCTATGTGCTCGATATCGACCCTATGTTCAAAGCTTTCCTGGGTTGTCCGTGGATTGATACACTCGGTGCCGTGCCCTCCACCGCACATCAGTGCGTCAAATTCCTCTTCCAAGGGAGGGTCGTCAAAGTTAAAAGCTTGTCCGCGGTGCAGACAGTTAAGGCCATATCAGAGCAGGTTCTTCCCACACTTTGGCCAAGCAGCCGGCCCGTTATATCAGTGCTGGACTTGAACTTCCCCTGGGCGTATGCATCTCCCAAGCCCGCCGCTACTCCAGTCAACATCAAAGTGAAGCCGCAGATTCGAGATTCCAAGGGCTGGAACATCATACTGAAACTGGGCTATCAACCGGGGAGAGGCCTCGGTGCGCAATTACAAGGAATGACCAAGCCCATACCCAAGGGAAGAAAGATGGGCAGGAGAGGTCTCGGTTACCGAGAGACTGCATTATCTATGATGGGTGATTCTGGGCCACTCACCTGGGATTATCGCCAGCATTTTGTCAGAGGGCCTCTCCAGCCCAGTACATTAGCTTCAAGACCAGTTCAGCCAGAAAGAGATGCAGTCTGTCCGATTACCAACCCGCCCCCATTGCCGGGAGGGTCAGATGATGATATGCTCGACTATGGTCAGGCCTTGCAGGGGCTCTTTCATGAGGAAGAATGTCAAAAGCGACAAGAGGTTCGGCTTGTGCAGTGGAGGCCGAAGAAGCGGCCTGTTGTTGATTTACAGAAGGAGGGGAGCTCTTCAATTGTCTTTTCTTGGTCTCCCTCACGCTTTCAAGCTATTTTCCAGCAAGGGACTTCATACCCCGCCTTCTCCCATCATAATAAATCCATCTTTCATTGATCCGCCCGAGATTCTATTTGTTCCTTGTGCTTGCGGGAGGTGCCCACCCATTGATCTATCCACTCTCTTCACTCCTCCTCCTCCCAACGCCCAACTCCACGAGATGTGGTTCTCTTCTTCCGATCCTTTCTTTGACTGCATTTTCCCCGAGCTGTTCCCTATGCAGCTCCCACCTCCTCCATCTTGCTGTGTAGTCTCCGCTGATCTCCAAAAAAAATGTCAAATTTGAAACAGAGATTTCAGTGGAAGATTACGCTATCCTGTCGCCATCCTCCTCCCAGGGGCACGAGTCCCCTGCTCCTTCCCTTCCACTAGGCTTCCTCTCTCCTAGGTTAGGATTAGGGTCCTGTCGAGTCTAGGGAAGTAGAGTCAGTTAGGTCTATAGAAGTAGGGTCTTGTTCTAGGTCGTCCAACCCTTCCTCTTCTAAGCCGCGCTCGCTTGCGCATCCATCCCGATCTGTTCCTGATAGGTTCTTGCAAGATTTAGCTCAGCGATGCCATGCTCTTTTGAAGTGCCCGGAATTCGTCGCCACGGCAATTGTGATTGAAGATGAAGAGGAAATAGAAGGGGTATGGAGCGATGACGGATTAGGCGTCTACGAGATCTTGGATGAAAAGGATCCAATTGATGAGGACAGCAATGTAGATGACACCGCCGACCTATACGCACAAGGATTGAAAAGATTCGACGAGCCGTCGACGGCGGTGGACGAACCTACAAAGGAAATCAACTTGGGAACCGAAGAAGACCCAAGGCCCATCATGATTGCTGCTAATCTCCCTTCACAAGTAGAAGAGGAATTGATTAAGGTACTAAGGGAGTATAGCGATTCCTTCGCCTGGTCTTACGAGGACATGCCAGGTCTTGACCCCTCTTTAGTAGAACATCGACTCGTGCTTAAACCAGGGGCAACACCTGTGAAACAAAGGTCAAGAAGATTTCACCCCCACATGGCCTTGAGGATCAAGGAAGAGGTCGACAAGCTATACAAAGCCAGATTCATCAGAGTTGTTTTATATCCTCAGTGGGTGGCAAACATAGTCCCTGTTCTTAAGAAAGATGGAAAAGTGCGCATATGCATTGACTTCAGGGATCTTAACAAAGCATGTCCCAAAGATGATTTCCCGCTACCCCATATAGACGTCCTAGTGGATAATACAGCCGGGTATGAAGCTCTATCATTCATGGATGGATACTCGGGCTACAATGAGATCCGTCTCGCTCCGAAGATCAAGAGAAAACTTCCTTCACCACGCCCTGGGGCACGTATTGTTATGTGGTTATGCCATTCGGTCTGAAGAACGCAGGTGCCACCTATCAAAGGGCGATGATGGCCATCTTCCACGACATGATGCATATCTATATGGAAGCTTACGTGGATGACATCCTGGTGAAGTCAAGAACTAAGGAAGAACACCCCTCTATCCTGGCTAAGGTGCTGCAGAGAGCCAGGGAGTACAAGCTCAAGATGAATCCGAAGAAGTGCGTATTCGGAGTCTCCTCAGGGAAGCTGCTAGGGTTCATAGTAAGCAAACGGGGGATCCAGATTGATCCTAATAAAGCACAGGCCGTCATGGACATGCCTCCGCCAAAGAACATTACGGAACTTCGAGGATTGATTGGTAGATTACAATTATCAGAAGATTCATATCCCAGCATTCTCAAAGGTGCCGTCCGTTTTATGAATTGCTTAAGGCGGGGGTCAAGTTTAATGGAATGAAGATTGTCAGAAGGCCTATGAGGACCTCAAGGAATATCTATCCAATCCCCCGGTTCTGCAACCTCCTGTCCCTGGGAAACCCCTAATCCTATACATCTCGGTCATTGAGGACTCCTTAGGGGCGGTCTTAGCACAAGTAGATGATGAAGGGAAAGAGCGGGCTGCTTACTACCTCTCTCGGTTGTTTAATCCAGCTGAATCCAGATACACCGCTATGGAGAAGACTTGTGCCGCCTTAGTGTGGGTAGCTCAGAAGCTGAAACACTACTTCCTTGCCCACCCAGTAAGGTTGATCTCTAGAATGGACCCTGATCCGCTATCTCTTAGAAAAGCCTATCCTTTCTAGTAGGTTAGCTCACTGGCAGAGCTTCCTCTCTCAGTTCGACATCACCTTTGTTGTTCAGAAGGTAGTCAAAGGGTATGCCATTGCCGAGCATCTTGCCCATCTCCCCATCCCTCACACCGATTCCATTCAGAACGATTTCCCTGATGAGCATCTTTCTGTTATCTCTCATCACCCCTTCTAGTCTCTGCACTTCGACGGTGCACTCAACTCTCAAGGCCGAGGGATCGATGCTGTTCTGCTTACCCCGGAGGGGGTAACCATTCCCTTTGCTTATCAACTTCGATTTCCTGCTACCAACAACATCGCTGAGTATGAGGCTCTCCTGGCCGGCTTTAAGCACGCCTATCTCCTAGGCGCGCGTTATTTGAACATCATAGGAGACTCTCAGCTCGTCCTACGGCAAGTTCTGTCCACTTACCATACTCGTGACCCCAAGCTCAAACCTTATCAAGATTTGGTCACGCTTCTCGCTAGGCAATTCCGTAAGCTGATCTATATCCACACTCCCCGTTCTCAGAACATTCTAGCAGATGCTCTGGCATCTCTTGCTTCCTCCCTATCCTTCCCTCTCAGTCGGAATACTGAGACTATCGTCGTCCAGAGATTGGACGCACCCTCTCTTCAGGATCCTTGGTACCTCAACCTTAGGAAATCTGTAGAGGCAAGAGCTGAGAAGGAAGATCTCAAGGAAGTTTCATTAGCAGAGCTAGAGAGATTCTGGACGAAGAGGAATTGCCTTGGTATCATGAAATCGAGATGTTTTGCAAGAAGGGTCGTTCCCAGAAGGGGCAAAAGCCGAGTAGCGCAAGTCAATAAGAAGAGCCGCCGCAAGGTACACCATTATTGCAGGAGAACTGTACAGGCGCGCTACTAACGGAATGCTCATGAGATGCTTAGATGATGTTGAAGCTTGGAAGGTGGCTGAAGCAGCCCATTCTAGTGAGTGTGGGGGTCATGTCAATGGCCAGGCTCTAGCGAAGAAGATCCTTAGGCAGGGCTACTACTGGCCCACTCTAGAGGAAGATTGCTCCCTCTACGTCCGGAGGTGTCTTAAGTGCCAACTCCATGCTGATAAAATCCATTCTCCTGCTTCATCTCTCCATCCCATGACTGCTCCTTGGCCATTCTCTATGTGGGCTTTCGACGTTGTCGGCCCGCTCGGTGATCCTAATTCTCAGATCAAGCAGAAATCCTTTATCCTAATCGCCACTGAGTACTTCACCAAATGGGCCGAAGCCGAGGCGTACGCAGAGATAAAGCTTCAACGGTGTGCCGCTTCATCATGAAGAATATCATCTCGCGGTTCGGAGTGCCAAGCAGCATCATCACCGACAATGGACCCCAGTTCGTCTCCCAAGAACTTAAGGACCTCTGTAAGAAGTTCAATATTACATTGCATCATTCATCTCCATATTATCCTCAAGGCAACGGTCAAGCCGAGGCCACTAATAAAACCCTGCTTAAGATCATCAAGAAAACATGCGAAGCTCATAAGTTTTCTGATTGGCCGGAAAGATTAGTAGAAGCTCTGTGGGCGTACCGCACCTCCGTCCGTACTCCTACGGGACAAACTCCCTATTGTCTTACCTACGGGATGGAGGCGGTGCTCCCATATGAGATCTGATCCCTTCCCTTAGAGTGCAGCTCGATAAGGAACTTAATCTTGATGAACGTCGAGAGGCGTTGCTGGTCCAGTTGGAACTCTTAGATGAGAAGAGGATGAACGCGGCCGATCACGTATCCGTCTATCAAAAGAGGGTTTCGCGTTATTTTCAAAGAAGGTAATCGAACGTAAGTTTCTAAAAGGTGATATGGTTTTGAAACGTAAATTCATTCGGTCTGCAGGTCCTAGGTCTAAATTGCAACCTAACTGGGAAGGGCCGTTTGTCGTAAAAGAAGCTTATCCAGGGAATGCTTATCGCCTAGTAAACGCGGAAGATGAGGAGCTCTCTCACCCGTGGAATGGGTTGTATCTTAAGCGTTTCTTTCCTTAGAGTCTAACCACGTGCTTCCCCGGTAGCAAGATGCTCCTTCCTGTTTCTAAGAAGGATCCCGAGTAAGGCAATCACACACTACATGACATCTCTAGTCAGGTTTCCCGTTTAAAAGACACCGTTTCTCCTCGGCCATGCTTTAGGGGAAAATCGAAGTCCCTGTCCGCTTCATTCTTCGGCTGAATCCAGGGGCAAGAAGTGAATAAGGAGGCGACAACCAATCCAAACACCCTAACGAGAGGAGGTCTCAAATAGGGGCAAGTCCGTTATGACCTGGCGCCACAAGTAACACAACAACAGAAAAAAGACAGCAAAGGGGCGATCTCTGTGATAAAATCAAAAGCATCATCTCAAAAGTCTACCGATTCTGAACTCCAAAGCTCCAGGAATACAAAAACAGAAAAGCTAGGCATGACAAGAGTGGCAGTATAGTTCCCCGTGGGACGTCATGAGCCCGGTCGCATGCATGCCTAGAGTGGACGAAGGTTCGATGACGGACACAAATCCCCGGTGCAACAGACCAAATCTCTAATGGGGTTGTACGGTGAGGAAATCAAGTCCTAAAAACTTCCATATCTGGCCTAAGCTTACCCCCGTGTTCCTTTTTTTTCTTTTTAGGACCAAGATTAGTACCCTGGGTATGGCCTTGGTAGAAACACCGTCATGTGAATTGGGCCTTGGCCGAGGATTGTCACCCATGTTACACGCCAACCTCGGGACTCCTGATTCTGAACAAGGAAGGGTTCGCGTTGCTAGGGGAGACACTGGTTTTCAAAATCCAAAAACATCAAATATTTTCAAAAATCCAAAGACATCAAATATTTTTAAAATACAAAAATACCAAATATTTCCAAAATCCAAAAAAACCAAATATCTGTGAAAATCCCACAAAAATCAGATGTTTTTCGAAAACTCCATCATGTGCATAGCATGCATTGCATTTTTATTATATTTTCCGCCTATTTAATAAGGCTCCACCCCTTGACCAAATATCAAGAAACGATCATTATCTAACTTGCTTCAAGGCAAGGGGTTGAGTCTAAGAACAGATCTAACTTGTTTCATGTCTTAGCATGTGCAGACAACAGGTTCAAATGCAGGATTGCAACTACGCAGGATGTGACGCATCAGTGTTCGACCGTCACAGTCATTTAACGGTCCCCTCCTTGACCGTTAATTCCCTTCAGGTGTGGGCTTTTTATTCTTTTGTCCCTCTGACGGCCTGGTCCATACCGTCATTTCTATATAACGGCCCGTCTCCCATCCGTTACTTTCTTCAGAGAACATGATTAATAAGGCTTTCATTCTGACAGCTCCTCATCAGACCGTCGTTTCTTTATGGCGGTCCACTGCCCATCCGTTACATCCTCCAGAGGCTCTGCCTCTTCACATCATTCTAGCCAATCAAACCCACAAAACTCATGATCATTCAACTCAGTCAATCTCATCTCATTCAAGCAAACTTAATGAAACATAAGACTGATAAAATTCCAGATCTGATTGTCAAAATACATCATTCGCAAAATAAAATCAAGGCACATTCAATTTCTTATCCGCGAGAGGGCGGATTTTCCTCAGCTCTTTCACATAATCACGGCGTGCTGCATCATCCTCTTCAACTTCTGCTTGCCACGGGCGCACCTTGCTGATCTCCCACACGGTCAGCACGTTCCGTACTACTCTTTCATCTTCCTCGGTCCCCATCTTCCTAGGTAGAAGGGGAGGGTAGTGTGATAGTGCAGGAGCTTGGGTTCTTGGAAGTCTGATCTGAAGATGGCACCGGTGCGGGTTGTAGATCGCCATGGTGGTGTTCCCCACTAGTTGGAGGTCCAGGCCTTGACGCCGCGGTATTTTGAGAAGAGTGCTCCGAAGAATTCTTGGTCGCATATTGAACTTGTCTATTGGCAAAGTGTTGAAGAAGAGGCGCCATTCATCCCGCATTTTATTATCCATCGTCGTGCATTCAACCTGTGAAGAATACCCGAACGCCTCTCCAATGAAGAAGAGAGGGTGGCTCCCGAAGATTCGGCTAGTTGAAGTTAGGTTCTCCTTGTGTTGGAATTAGACTCTTACTCCCATCCAGCACTCAAGGAGTATCATGGAGCCGAACAGAAGTCCTCCTAGGCAAGCCGAGCTTAGTCCTTCATAAAGGTATGAAAGGATCTCTTGAGAGATGGACATTCCCTGCCACAACCCACTAATAATGTTGAGATTTTGGGTGTCTAGAAGGTGGTCGGTCGTAGTGAAAAGGAAGACTCCGCATAGGCAAACCGCCACCGCCTTGGCTATTGCCTCATGTCTCTCCCACTTGTTTTTACAATGAGACACTATCCACTGGGCCAAGGGTATCAAATGAATGTGGTATGGGCTAATCATGGTCCTCACGTCCTTTGGATTATGGATGAAATCACTCAAAATCAAGGATGGGTCAATAGGCTCTATTGTGTAGCAAACCTGGTCTTCATCCCCCGCCTTAGTCTTAGGAAGGGCTAGGTAGGCCTCTACCTCTTCTAATAGGACGGTTGCCTCGAAGGAAGGGAAGATGAAAGTATGAGTTTGTGGATGCCATAGTTCTACAAGAGCTGAAATACTTGGCCAATCTAAGGATAATTTCTGGAAATTTTTGCCTAAAACCAAGAGAGGTTGAAGGTGACAAGCTTTAAGGATGGATGTGACTTCTATAGGGAGTGCTTTTACCATGGGAGCCACCCACTTCAGATTAGAGTAGCATCTTGGACCAGGAAGAGGCTTGAAGAAAGAAGGAGAAGAAGAAGTCATAAAGAGAAATTAAAGAGCAGAGTTTTCTGAACCTGGATGAGTTGTTGGGAACTTACCACCCTTTGAACACTGGAGTTTAAGTGCTTTGGGATTGACGTCAACCGTTGGAGCTCTCCATGTTCTTTTCTGGCAGCTTTAGGTCCGGTGTAGACCTTCTCCTCCATAGCCATCACCTCGAAGCTTCTCTTCATCTTGATTTCTGCCCTTAGGAGAGGTTCTTCAGCCCTAGAGCAGAGGTTTTTCGCAAAGCTACATTTTTTGGTTGAGTTTCCAAGTTTTAAAGGCTTGATTTTGACTTAGGAAGGATAAGACTTGAGTTGGAAGGCTTTATCTTCAATCTAGATAGG
The DNA here is from genome assembly GCA_022559845.1 of Amorphophallus konjac. Taxonomy (NCBI): domain Eukaryota; kingdom Viridiplantae; phylum Streptophyta; class Magnoliopsida; order Alismatales; family Araceae; genus Amorphophallus; species Amorphophallus konjac. Next base: position 36,356 of record JAHNEJ010002400.1, on the reverse strand, counting down.
TTCTAGTGGGAGATTAAGTGGATAAATCTCGGGTTTAGGCTCTCACGGCTCAATCCGTCTCGGAACACAACTCAGTCTCTAACGGTCTATCGTGGGGCCGTTATTTGTCTCTAACGCGCCAGCCTTGGGCCGTCGCATTTTTTGTGGGTTTGATTTGGCCAGACCCTGTTCTGTGAATCTTAACGGTCTATACTGTGGCTGTCGTTATCTTGTAACGCGTGAACCATGATCCGTTACACTCTCGGTCGTTCAGATGTTGGCTTTTAGGTCCAAATTTTCCCGACGGCCTTTGTTATGACCGTTATTTCACCCCGACGTGCCAGCCTTCGGCCGTCGCATTTTCTGCTAGTTGCCCTGACAACCCATCGTTCTTCCATGATCAACGGTCTGGCATTGGCCGTTATTTCCCTCTGACGCACCAGAGGTGGACCGTCGCTTTTCCTGCAGCTCAGATTACAAATTTGGCCTCTGTTGTGTATAACGCCCTTCAGCCAGTGCGTTACTTGATTATGACGGTCTGACCCTGGACCGTTACTTTCTCTGCTGCTGAATTCAGGTAATTTCTTCCTGCCCTTGTGTTAGACCTGGCGGTCTTCCACACATTCTACAACCCATTCATCATCCACGCATTCTCATACACACTCCTTTTTTCCGCATACATGCATTCGTACATTCACACACATCTCTCGCACTCAAATCATCTGAATCGATCATTCATTTCTGCATTCACATTCAAACCTGCTAAACCATTCGCTCACTCATTCATTCCTACATATTTATTCATTCACACTCATGAAACAAAACAAAAATGCCAAAAAAGAATTCATTTTTCTATATATATAGTCATGTACAAAAATAAAAAAGAAATGCATCATTCGGCCGGCTCGTTCGCCGGGCCGCCCTCCTCATCTCCACCCTCCGGCTTCCTTACTGGCGGTGCTATGGAGGCACTCTCCTCCTGCTGTCCTCTCTCCACCCTCTCATTTCTCCGCTGGCCGGAGGAACTCACAAGGAAATCAGCCACCGACCCACTCCGGGCGACGCTCCTCTGTGCTCCGCTCGGCGAAACACTCCGCTCAGGTCCTCGGCCTATCATCCGGACAGTCCTCTCGAGGGTCCGCAGCGCGATCTTCATATCGTAAGCCTGGCGCCGAGCCTCGCGTGCCTCGGTCCGGTATCAGTCCAAATCCACCGTCCCAATCCGGAGTCGCTCTACCTCAGCCTGTGACTGAGCTAGCTCCGTCTGAAGTCGCTCCACCTCTGCATCATCCGAGCGTCTAGGGGTCTCCGCTCTCAGCCGGGCCATCTCTGCCAGTGCTAGCTCTGTCTCTGCTCGGGCCCGCTCAGTCTTAGCCCGGCTTCTCTCTATCTCTGCCTGGAGACGCTCTGCCTCCAATCGAGCCTGTCTAGCCTCGGCCACCGCTGCAGCTAGCTCTCTCGCCTGTAGGTTGCATGTCATATAGTTGATCAAAAAGCATTTTTTTGGCGTACGCATGATCATGAGCATAAGCATTTAGCATCTTACCCACTCCGCGAGGGTGGCCTCCACCTCCTCGGCCCGGGCAACCGCCCGAGCAAACTCGGCATCCTGCTATGTTCCGCCTCCTGCAGGATGAGAGGAGGACGATGGGGCGTCTGGTCCTGCTCGTTGGGCTCCCTCGGCCTGCTGCATTTAGAAATCATGATTAGAAGTCGTGGTTAGTCAGCATTAGCATCATTTTTTTTTGCATTGCATAATCATAATCATTTAAGTCTAAGTTTTAGAATCTTACCAGAAGCTCCAGGGCGGTTCGGTACTCGTCCCGCTGCTGGATGGTGGAGTGGAGTAGTCCCTCCAGCTCAGCTATCCGTCCCTCGAGGTCTAGCTGCATTTAAAGCATGTAAGTCAGTACATCTAGCACGATGCATCTTGCATATAGAAAGAGTTTTTGAGTTTAGAATTTGCATACCGGTTGTCGGGTACCTCGGTACACCCGGTCGCCGTAGAGTCGAGCGAAGGCCTTCAGATATGCCTCGTCGCTCTCGTCTCGCTCCTTCACCGCTCTACCCCGCCTGTTCCCGTCATGGACGTACTTCGCCTTCCGAGTGCACCAATCCACGTTGCCACTAATGCCCCTTGCTGACTTGCCTGGGTGGTCATCACTGTGGCGTGGAAAGGTCACTTCGGGCTGGTGTAGTCCCCGAGTCCGCAGGATCAGCCTGTAGTGCAGCGGCTCGATGATGTGGATGCAGTGCAGCCAGATGTCTCGTCCCCGATATGACAAGGCCGCCTCCACCCACGGCTATCCCGTATAACCCTCACCGCAGTACGGGTCCATCTCACCTAGGAACATCAAGAGCATCCATCATCATGATCATCATTTAGAAGCATTTAAGAGCATGTAGAAGTCACTTTGAGTTCTGGACTTACCAACATGTGTGGGTAGGAGTCCAGGTCATCCTGGATCGTCCGGGTCAATCTGATGATCGACCCTGTGTCCCTCGCTACCGTCCACCATCTCGCAATCGGGATACGGCCGGGGTGGAGTAGTGTGCCTCTCCCGATGCCCGGGAGGTACATGTAGCCCCAGATCTGCATTTTAGAAATCAAGTCAGTCAAATTGCATAGTCGTTTACATAACATTCTTGCATAATCATATTGTGGAAAGCATTTAAATTGCATTTACCTGTAGGAAAGGCGAGAAGCCACCCAGCATCGTCTGCCGGTCCGTCGTATTGAGGGACTCGAACAGGAACGCTAGCACTGCCGCTCCCCAAGCATATCTCCAAACTCTGTGCAAGTGCTCTATCATCGGCAGCAGCCGGCAGCTAATGACGTCCGCTCGAGTCGCGAAGAGGAGCTTCCCGAATAGCAGCATCAGGAAGCATCTGAGCACTCGGTCTCCCTCAGGTCCTGCCTCCGTCGCCACGCGAGGGTGCACCTGGTCGATCACTCTACCCAAATGCTCCTCGGGTAGCTCTCCCATGGTAATCGCCGCTCCTCTCAGCCCCAAGCTCTCCTGCAGTACTGATCTCGAGAGCTGAGATGAGGACTGTCCCGGCCTAATCAAATCCAACCCGAGCAATTGCTGCGCCATCTCCCTGTAATCACCGTAAGTCCATCCGGTCACTACGGCTCCGTGGACTCTCAATCCCGTAATCCTCGCTATGTCTTCTAGTGTGGGGATCATGTGGCCCCATGGGAAGATGAAAGCTCTGCTGATCGGATCCCACCTCTCGTGCAACGCGTACAGCAAGGGTGTGTCCATTCGGATCACCTCGATGCTGAGCACCTCAGTGAATCCCATGCTAGCTAGTCGCTCCCTCTGGTAGTCGGGCAGTGCCTGGTACACCGCCCGGACTTGCAGCCAGGATATCCTTGATCTTCGCTTTCCCTGCATGTTATTTAGATCATAAGTTAGTTAATTGTATCATAAAACATTGCATAAGCATTGTGAAATGAAAACAAAACAAAAATTAGAAATTGAAAACCCTAAAAATAGTTCTAGGTCCCTGGCAGATGTAACGGCCCTGGGGTTGGGCGTCGCTTACTTCTGACGCACCAAGGGTGGCGCGTCAGGCATGTGACGGTCGCTGGAAGGACCGTCACATTGTCTGCGTTTGGGCGTTTTTTCTTTGCATTCCTGTGGTCTCCCACTTTGGCCAAATGGCCTACAATCATTCCTAATGGGTTCGTAGACCCATTTTCTACCCTCAAAACCCGCATGCATCACAAATAAAACCCCAAAAAAATTAAAAATTAAAGTTAGGGCGGGAGGACCTACCTCATGGTCCATGCCCCTTCTCCTCTTCTTGGCTGGTTCCTTGGGCTCCCCTTCACCCAAGGGGATGTCTTCCTGGTCTCCCACTGCCGTGGGAACTTCATCTTCCTCCCTTGGCTCTCTTCTCCTCGGTTTTTCTTCCGTGACCGGCGGGATCGCCTCCCGTTCGAGCCGGCGGTGAAACCGCCGGATTGCTTTTTTCTTTCCCCTCTCCCTCTTCTGTGGTGGTGGCTGGGAACCCTCATCGCCGGCCATGGTAGTGGTGGGGACGGTGGTCGTCGGTGGGTTTTTTGGTTTGGGGCGTTTGATTGCTTGAGTGTTGAATGATGGCCGTGACCGTTCGGTTGTTATTGAACGCTCAGGAAATGCGACGGTCTATCGTCTGGCCGTTACATTCTTCTGACGCGTCTAGATGTGACCGTTACATGTGATGAGACTGTTTTATTGAAGAATGTGAACCGCCTGGTTTATGACGGCCCAGGGATGGTCCGTTACTTTATGTGACGCCCTCATCTCAGACCGTTAAAAACTTGCAAGTTTCTTGATGAATTAAATGGTCTATTTGATGTCAAAATGGTTCCATGTTCTGTCAAGATGTTCATTGTTGATGCCTCTCGCACGTACGAATGGTTATGCCTTGATTCATGATCATATTTAATTTTGGCTAACCTATCTTTTATGAAGGAATTTATGAACAAAATCATGCTTTACCGTCCGTCCGGAAGGTAAGTCAGGTATTTGTATCTCGTCCCTTATCCCTTAATGCATTACTATATGATACTTACGATATTATCTCGAGAACCGGCTGGTCATTCATGTGTTCTGGGATCTGATGTTCCCCTTAAACAAAAATGATGATGATCTAAGTTCACATGTTTAATCGTTGGATAGGCCGTTAGATTGGAATAGGTTTGGGGACGATGGTTCTATCTTGCACGCCGTGGTTGCAGATGGTGTCCTGACCCTAATTTCTCTGGTCTAGCAATATTATTCTCGAGTATCTTGATATTTTATCTTTCTTTGCATTTGTTTTGAAGATTTCTTTTCCTTTAGCCCAGCATGCATCATACGCATTCTTTGAGCATTTTGAAGCTTCATTTGTTCAAGTGTCTCGGTGTTGGTGAATAGCTATGTTCTTGATCCCGAATAAGGAGAATCATTCCACTCTGAATTAGAAGGTTTTCCTTCGATCTGCTCGCTTGATCTGGTTGGCTGAAGATTCCTGTCTGGAGTTTAGTCTCTTGTTCTTTCTGTTGCCTCCGGCGGCTAGCCGTGTTTCCTTTCCTTAGTTATTAGCTCCTCCAGACTTGCATCCTTTGGTTGGCTATTTCCTTGTGATCAGTTTTGAAGCTTTCCAGAAAATTCCTATCGCTTGTTGGTTGAGAACGGGTGTCGTTTACCTTAACGCCCTCTTTTTGATCCATTCCGCTTCATCTCCATGTTCCATTTCACTTTCGCTTCACCTCCGCTCGTTCCCCTACAAAGAGGACGTTAAGGAGGGGCATCTGTTGACACCCGTTTTATGACCAATAAGTCGGGTCATCTCCTTATTCATTCTATATGATGCTCCGAGTTGTTCACTCTTCGTCGAGTCTCTTGATTGATTTGGAGCCTATTTCTTAGGTCTTTCTCCTTGATCGGATATGGCTCTTTTTGGCATTTCCTTTGACTAGGGCTTAGCAAAACCCTCATTCATTAATTTGAACTCCATTGATAATAACGGTCTGTCCTAGGCGCGTTGTTTCATTCTGACGGATGGGTCCTGGACCGTTACTCTTTGAAGAGTCCTAAGGCTTGAGGCCTCGTTTTAAAGCTTATCCTTTTGATTACACATTGATACTAACGGTCCGTCGTGCAGCCGTTGTTTCATTCTGACGCCATATGCCTTGGCCGTTGCTTCTTGAAGAGTCCTATTGCTTCGATCTTCTTCCCGTTGATCTTATCTTTTTGGGATAAGGTTGAAAGTAACGGACGTTCCTTGGGGCGTTATTTCCAAGTGGCGGTCTGTCGTGCAGCCGTTACTTCCTTCAGAGAGTCCTGGCAGTTCAGGCCTTTTCTCTGCTACTCCGTGGTCGAGATAAGAACTTGGATCGATGATATCTCTTTCAAATCTGATCCTCAGAACCTTCTGTTTGTTTCTATGGACTCTTGGTGATATTATCTTCAAGGATTTGCTAAGAATTATCCCTTTATCTTGTTGGCTTATCCTCTGCTCGACCTAAGAGTTTGAGGGTCTATAAATAGAACCCTTGACTTCATGGCCAAAGAGAGGAAAATATGGAGTTTGCGTCGAAGTGCTGCCGCATTCTAGAGCCACGTCTGATCAAGGAGAAGTGCTTCTCACGTTCGTTTGCTGCCTGGTGAAGGGAGTATTTGTTCCATTGGTTCCCAAGTTCACAATTGCATATTGAGTTTCCATTCAATCTCTCTTTCATCATAAGCATTATTTCTCTCTTTCCTCCACGTTTTTCACTGGTTTTCATCATCTAAACATCCTCCTAATCTTTTAAAACGCCCAGAGGGGTTAAAAAAAACCAAAACCTCCCCGGTATTCCCCTTTCCTTTTGATGATATTTTGCTTATTGAAGAATTGATGCTATATTATTGAAAAGGCTAATTTGGGTTATTTTGTTCTTGTCTTCCACTTCTTTGGCAGGTTTACAGGTTCACTAGGACGAGGCCCAAGTCTTCTAGCCGGCTGGAAGAGTTGGAGTTAAAAGGACTCATACTTTGTTACTGCAGGTTATACGACGGTCTTATGCAGGCGCGTCATATTCTTCTAGCGGTCTATCGAGCGACCGTCACTTCCAAGTGACGCACAGGGTTCTGGCCGTTACTTATAGCTGACCTGCAGGTTCTCTTTGGTTTCCTCTCCCGTGGGCGGGTGTTTCATCCACCTATTTCCAAGGTATATTCAAGTCTTTGGCTTGTTTTTACTTTGGTGGCGATCACATCTTTCCTTGGTATTGGGCATTAGCTTTCTCCTTCGTCACATATATCTTTATTTCCTTGCTTGTTCCACCCTCGCGGTGTGTTTTCATTTACTTCTTGCTCCACGCCCCGGCGTGTGTTTTTCTTTATTTCCTTAGCATTAGTCTGATTGAGATAGCATGCCCATGCTAGAGCTAGCTTTGATTGCCTAGGTTCATGATCACATGTTCATAGGTTAAGAGCAGATCTTTGATTACTTGCTTGTCAACTTATCACATTCACACAACAAAAACCCCAAAAAGAAAAGAAGATAGGCAAAACTAATCAACACACCCTATACGGGTTCGGCTTCTCACAATAGTGGGTCCGTCAGTGGCCGAATGATCACCAGTCAAGGTGAAATTATGCCGGATGTCATATCATCCCGCAAGGAAGCTCTGTGCACAAATCGAACCGAGCCGGAAGCACAAGTCATGGTGCCGAAGGTCGTGCCAGCGAAAAACCCGCGTGCTCGAGCCAAACACATACGAAGTTCTGATTAAGGCCATTCACCGCACGGACAGCTTCGTCAACACCCGCCAAGGTTTTCCAAGGACCAAGGCGAGAGGAACAGTCAACGGGAGCCTCCGGAACCATCCCCGGACCCATCAGCTAGCCCGCTTTGAGCGAACAAGCTAAACCGGCGCACAAAAGGACATTGGCGCCCCTTAATCCGGCGCGCCAGAATCAATTGGGGACATGTCTCCCGGCGCCACTGAATCCGGCGCGCCCCCTTCCATGGCGCCGGATTAACTGTGGCTCTATATATATGCCATGGCCTTGAAACAAAAGGGGGGGGACAGTCGGAGAGACGAGAAGAGAAGTCCTGATCGCCGGAGAGCCACGACCAATCATAAGAGAAGAGGGTTAGGTTTCGTGGGGAGAAAGGTTTTCCCAGAGAGTCCCACACTGTGCCGTCGTCGTCCTCTGCTGCGCACGAGTTCATCGGCATCGGAGAAGAAGAGTTCCTCTATCGTTTTCATAGGTGGGGCACGGTGTTTCCCATCGATTTTCCTTCGCCTGTTTTCCTCTTTCGCCGTAATGTAAGTGAAAGGGGAAGGGGCAATGATATGAGCCCGTCTCCCCCTTCACCATCTGTTTCTCTTTCTCCCTCTGTAGGCTTCCCTGCAATCGATAGCTGTGGTGCCGTGCTACAACGCCGGCGCCGATATATGAGCTTGTAATATTTTCTTGATTGTGGGATGAATGAATGCGCTATATGCGTGAATGATTTTGTTCTGTTGCATCGCCTCTTCTTCTTCCCCTTTTGCGTTTCTTCTCTTGGCCGCTAAAGCGGCGCCGTGCAATAGTGCCGGCGCCGGGAATGGGCGAAGTGTGTTTGCGCACCACCCCCAACGCCCATGGCGTCAGAACGAAACGTGTTCGAACGATTCCCACCGTGTTTTTCCCTCCGATGCATACGCCCTTTGACTCCCTAGGCTACAACAATATTCCCCCCTCCCCGGGGTCTTCGCGTTAACGCCATAGCCGTGCTTGGCTCTGCTTTTCTTTCCTTTCTTTCTCGATGATCTTGTGGCTGAGGGCATATCTGTATATGCCCCACAACCCATCACGGTGCCAGGACGCTTCGATAGAGCTTCTCCGTGTCCCTCAGTTGTCCAAAGGTGAAGAGATCATTCTCGTGGCCAAGTGGTCAATCCATTTATTCCTCTGTCCATGGATTCGCATGCTGACATCATTCTCTTTCGCTGAGCATGTCGAATCTGGCTGAGTAAGCTGCATCTACACTCTTATCGGTTGTATATGATTCATGCTCGTTCGAGAGGGTTAAATCTATTAGCCCATCTCACTAATCCGGGGAGGGGAATATACCCCCACTGTTTCATCAAACCGCCATTTGGTCATGGGAATTCATCTATTAATGGTGAGCGTCCTTATTGACTATTGGGTGAAAATCAAAATTGGGTTAATCCCGACATTTAAAAATCCATAGTGCTTCACGGACCTTGTGGTGGCTGCGAGATGGGTGCCTGTTGACGCACTTTTTACTTAAATCGTTCGGGCATTCGTTTATTGAGTTTCTTAAGTGCGTGGGCGTGCCAGTCACAAAGTGACAATTTGTTCGGGCTCTGAAGAGCCCATGGTGCACTCGATTTGACTTCGTCAGACGATTGTGTGATTCGTGTCAGGATCAAAACCCGCCGTGCCATAAAGGTCACGGTGTCATTTACATCCCCCATACGAGGGAACACCCTTGATTAATCACCGGGAATCAGGGCCCCGTGGCCAGGGAATTAATTGCATGGAAAGGCCTACTAGGAAGCATTGAAATCCCTGCATGAGGGTGAAAAGAAAACATTCGCGGTCATGTCGGTCATGTGCTGACCATTTAATGTTCGGACGAATGTCCGTCTCGAGAAAGTCACGATTGTCACGGGAAAACCGGAACGCATGCATGCCGAGGTACGGCAAATTTATTATTCGGAAGAACGGAAAACGTTCGGCTGAGCCTCGGTTGGAGCGGCCAAAAACCAGTAAATCTGTTGGCCCGGTGCAAGAGCAAGCTGCGACTATACTACAGTGGGCCCCCCCGTGGTCGAAACAAGACTTGCATGAGCATCATTAATATTCCCGGTGCCAAGGGGCAACGGGGGATATTCCTTGAATCAGCTGGAAAGCCCTGTGTCTAGGGAAGCGGACGTTCGAAACGTGTCGGTCATTCGGGAGACCGTTTAATATTCAGACGGGTGTCCAGCTTGGGAATATCACAATCGTCGCGGGAAGACCCGGAACATATGCATGCCGGGATATGGCAAATATATATTATTCCGAGACACTAAAAATATTCGGTTAAATCTCGGTTGGTGTAGCAGGAAACCAATGAGTTTGTTGGCCCGGTGCAAGATCGAGTCAGGACCATACCGGGGGCGCCTCCTGTGGTCCAAACGGGGCTTGCGTGGGCATCATTAAGGATTCCGGTGCCGGAGGGCAACGGTGTCCTAGGACTAGATTCCAAAACCGAAACATGTTCGAAGGGAGCGAGCTATAGGCCGAGGGTGTGGGTCATACAATGACCATAATTGGGACAAGCCCGAGGTCTAAGCATGGCCCACGGGGGCCTTATTGATATCCCCATGCGAGGGGTCCAGGGATGACAGGAGCCATATCATTCTATTCAGATTTCTGTCGGTCACTTGCGGACCACTTGATATTCGGACAAGGGTCCGTATTGAAGGTACGATGTAGACAGGCACAACCCCGTATAAATGTATGCCGAGTTCGTGACAATTCCAATGAAAGGATGAGAACGAATCCCGATAGAGTGAATCCAATTTAACGCGCTATCGGCCCATAGCAGTGCCGGGTCACGACCACGTCGGGGTGGGAGCCGTCGGCCATGTTGGTCGCTCGCGGGTCTTTTCATGTTCGGACACAGGTCTGTAATAGAAAGGCGGCAGAAATCGAGGTGACCTCGTTCAAATGTCTACCGAACGTGCGGCAATTTTAGTAGCGGCTCAGAAGGGATCCGGCCTGAGAAACGAGTCCGGTTTAATCAGAATGTTGGCCCGAGGCGAGGTCGGGTCGTGGCCATTTCGGGATAATTCCCAAGACTCAGGCCCCACCTGGAAGGGCGGCATTGTTGTTCCTTCAGCACCGGGTCACGGGAGAGACGGGGCTGCAATGTGGATTTTACCATTTTCTTTATCTGGGCTTTAAATTATGTGTATATATATTTTATTGCTCATTTCCCTTTTATGTATTTGTTCTGAATGATTTCTCCATTTTCGTTCATTATTATTATTATATTTTCTCTTTTCTTACTATTATTATTACTATTTCACACCCTTTTTATTTATTTCATATATATATATATTTAGATTTATTTATTCATCATAATTTATATTAATATATTATTATTATTGTAATATATATATATATATATATATATATATATATATATATATATATATATATATATATATTTGGAGAGAGTGGGGCGCTGGAGGGCCAAGAAGGGGTGTACCGGCGAAGGCAGGGAGAGCGTGCCGGCGAAGGGCCTGGCCGAGCGTGTCGGGGAAGGAGGGCAAAGCCGGAGAGGGGCCGGGAGAGTGTGCCGGCGAAGGACGCGAGGCGTGCCGGCGAAGGATAGTGGGAGGTGTGCCGACAAAGGATGGTGAAAGGAGTGCCGGAGAGGGGCTGGGAGAGTGTGCCGGCGAAGGGCGCGAGGCGTGCCGGCGAAGGGCGCTGCAGGGCGTACCGGCGAAGGATGGTGGGAGGTGTGTCGGCGAAGTCCAGCGAAAGGTGTGCCGGTTAAGGAGGGCAGAGGGCGTGCCGACGAAGGGTGTTCCGGCGAAGGATGGCTGGAGGGTGTACCGACGAAGGGTAGGGGGAGCCCACTCTTCCATTATTATGTCTTTTCCCTTTTCCTTTTCTCTCTTGATTTTTAATAAGTTTGCATGGGTTTCTTCTCTCTTTCTCTTGATTATCTTTCATTCTTTCTCCCATGAGGACGAATGTTCAAGTTGTTTAGTCGTTATTTGATTCGGCTCTCTTTGAGTTGATTGCGGTTCCCTTGCCTCGGTTAAAACGTTTTACCATTGTTCCTTTCGTTTGTTTGTTGCTTTCTTTTTGCTCTTTTAATATGTTATCGTTTCTAGCAAAAATTCGGCAGCATCTCCCCTTGACCCGAACGTAAGGGAGATAAAGGGAACGCGCCCACATGGAGTGGCGGGACCCAACAACTGAAGGTGGGCGCTTGAGAGCGGCAACACCTTTAATACAACTTCGGAAAACTCGGTGAAAACAGCGGACCGGAGACCTCCCTAGGGCCGGCTAGGGGGCGCACCGGGCAAGGAGGGACTGGTGATTAGTGTGCTGGCCAGGGAGCCTCAGCAGCGTGCCGGGCTGGGGGAGGCCAGGGTGTGTCGCTGAGGGGCTGTGCCGGAGAAGGCTAAGGGTGTGCTGCTGAGGGGCTGTGCCGTTGAAGGCCAAGGGTGTGCCGCTGAGGGGCTGGGGAAGGTCTGCCGCTGGAAGCAGCCTGTAGGTGTACCGCTAAGTGGAAGAAAGGGAAGGGTAACGTGTACCTAAAGGGGAGGTGGACTGAGGGCACAGCCCTCAAGACCAGTGGGTGAAAAACCACACAGGGGAGTGAAACCCGGAGGGATGCAAACATGGGAAAAGCGCCTTAGAAAGACATAAAAAAAAAGAAACATTCGCTAGCCTCCTGTTTTTATTCTCATAAGAGGGGTGCCCCAAGGGGGGGCTAATACATTGCAACAAAAAAGAACGGAGGAAAGGGAAGAGCTAGACAAAGTGGGGAGGGGGGAAATGGGGCACTCGCTCCTCCCCTCCCACAACTCACTCTCTTTCTTCTCTCCCTCTCTTCTATCTTCTTCTCTTCTCTCTTCGCACAGAGGCCGGGGTGACAGAGCAGCAAGGGGGGGGGGGCCAGAGCCTCCCCTCCTCCTCTTCTCTTCTCTCTTCACACAGACGGCGGCGGTGGGTGGAACAGTGAGCTCACCCCCCCTCTCTTCCTCTCTTCTTTTCTCCTCCTTCTTCTTCTCTTCTTCTCTTCTCCTCTTCTCTTCTGCGTGTGTCTGTCTGTGTGTGTATGCCTCCTCTGCCCCTGTTCGCAGCGAAGAAGAGGGGTTTTATACCCCCCGTGGCGGGAGCGTCCGAAGGTGGGAAGCGTCTGGCGGGCATTTAATGGGAGTTGACTCCCTTGTCCTGGGTGGCAGGAGGAGTAGGCAGCGTGGCCCTCTCCCCGGGCAACACCTCAGCAACCCCATTACGCGCCAAGGATCTATAGGGGATGGCGTCAAGATTGCTTGTCGGCCAAAGTGTGCCGCTGAACGAGCGAAAACCCGTGCCGCTGGCAGACCGTAAAAGTGTGCCACTAGAAGCCTGCAAAAGCGTGCCGCTGGAAGAGCTCGCAGGCATGCCGCTGAGGAGCCCAAAGGGCGTGCCGCTGGAAGGGCAGGATGGGTGTGCCGCTGAAGAGCCCAGAGGGCGTGCCGTTGAAGAGCTCAAGGGTGTGCCGCTGAAGGGCTGGCAAGCGTGCTGTTGAAGAGCCCAAAGGGCGTGCCGCTGAAGAGGGCAAGGGGTGTGCCGCTGAAGGGCTGCCAAGGCGTGCCGCTGAGGGGCTACCAGGGCGTGCCGCTGAACTGGCTTGAGGGGCGTGCCGCTGAAGGGGGCAAAAGGGTGTGCCGCTGAAGGCTACCAAGGGCGTGCCGCTGAAGGCTGCCAGGGCGTGCCACTGAAGGGGCCTTGAGGGCGTGCCGCTGAAGGGCTAAATGGGCAGTTCTGAGCCCGTTGTGAGCGCGAGTTGTGGCCCATTTGATTTTCTTCGAGGCCCATGGATTGTGGGGCTCCCGGTGGTTGATTTCTCTTCACTATCCTGATTCCGGAGACAGCTTCACGGTAGTGTGTGTGCGTTCGGGGAGTCCAGATGGCCCCTCTTTCACGTAGTTTCTTCAGTTTGGGGTTGTTGTTGATGCTGGACTAGTTGGGACATACGGGCGTGCAATTTTGCATGTCCACAAATGCCCCCCACCCACGGGTAGCGCAGGCGAAGGATGAGCCGGGCGGTGCCCGTGGATGTACTTATCTCTTTTCTCTTCGTCGGCACCGACGGGGTGTTGGGAGCTGACGTGGCATACTTGTCTCTTCTCTTCTTCATCAATGCCGACAGGGTGTCGGGAGCTGACATGGTCTGTTTGTCTCTTTTTCTCTTCATCAGTGCCGACAGGGCGTCGGGAGCTGACATAGTTTGCTGATCTCTTCTTCTCTTCGTCAGTGCCGACAGGGTGTCGGGAACTGACGTGGTTTGTTGGTCTCTTTGTCTCTTCGTCAGTGCCGACAGGGTGCCGAGAGCTGACCTAGTTTGTTGGTCTCTTTGTCTCTTCGTCAGTGCCGACAGGGTGTCGGGAGCTGACATGGTTTGCTGGTCTCTTTGTCTCTTCATCAGTGCCGACGGGGTGTCAGAAAGTGACGTTGTTTGCTGATCTCTTCTTCTCTTTGTCAGTGCCGACAGGGTGTCGGGAACTGACGTGGTTTGTTGGTCTCTTTGTCTCTTTGTCAATGCCGACGGGGTGTCGGGAGCTGACATGGTTTGTTGGTCTCTTTGTCTCTTCGTCAGTGCCGACGGGGTGTCAGGAACTGACGTGGTATATTGGTCTCTTTGTCTCTTCATCAATGCCGACAGGGTGCCGGGACCTGACGTGGTACATTGGTCTCTTTGTCTCTTCATCAGTGCCGACGGGGTGCCGGGGACTGACGCAGTATGTTGGGCTCTTCTCTTTTCATTCTTTTTAAATCACATTACCGGTACAAGCGCCCTTTCGGGTTTTCACCAGCACCCGCCCCCTCTTGCTTTTGCCCACGTGCCCTCTCGGGTTTTCACATGGCGGGGTACCCGATTTTGCCTGTAGCACCCTTTCGGGTTTTCGCCGCAGCTGGGTTGTTGCCATTTTTGCCCTTGTCCCTGTGTAGGGGCAAGTCCGGCGGGGCACCTCTATTTTAAGCCCCTTTCTCTTTCTTTTTTTTTGTTTTTTTTTTGACGGGCGGGTGATATATAATTGTTGGCTAGTGCCCAAAGTCTTGCGTCGAAAGACAAGGTTCATTCGTTGGCAAGAAGATAATGATGTTGTGCCCCTTAGGCACACGCATTTGCTATGTTGATTTGATGATAGCAATGCTATTTTGTTTTGATGATAGCAACAAAGTGAGTGCATTTCTGTGCATCCTTATCCTTGAGCATTCCGCAAATGATAGCAACATGAATGAAGATGAAATGATGTTTTGAATGCATTATTCTGTTTGAAGAGATTGCATTAATATGTCTCAGCATACATTGCATCTCCCTGTTTGCATTATTCATAAAGTCTGTACAGCCCACACTCAAAGCTAAGTCTGTACATTGGCATATGAACACATAAAGTCTGTACAGCCTGCATATAGAGTAAGTCTATACATTGCTACAGTAACGCAAGTCTATACATCGTCCGTCTCATGCATTGTCTTAGACTAAGTCTATACAGTGGACCGTCTCATTCAACGTCTCATATGCACATTTGAGTCAAAGTCTGCACAGCATAAGTCTATACACTGGTGCGTCTCATTTAGCGTCTCATATGCATGTTTGAGTCAAAGTCTGTACAGCCCAAGTCTGTACACTGAGGACGCATGTTAGCTTTCAAAGTCTATACATTATCTACAGTGCATCCAGCAAGTCTATTCATTGGAGCATCTTGTTCAGCGTCTCATGGCAAAGTCTGCACATTCTATTGTTCAACGTCTGCATGCATTACATGAAGTCTGTACACTACATCGTCTCAACTTGCGTCTCATTGAGCATCCATTCACTGTAAAGTCTATACAGACTTCATCGTCTTAGGGAACGCCTCATGCCTTTGCCAAAGTCTATACAGTCTGTATCTGCGTTGCATTGCATGCATCATGGTTTAAGTCTAGACATTGCCTCAGGCTGAGCAAGTATATACATTGCATGTTCGTTCAATCAAGTCCATACACTGAGCAAGTATATACATTGTCTGCCTGTCGATTGAAGAGTCCATACATTGCTGTTTGTCTTGTAAAGTCCATACTGTAATGTCTGTACGTTGGCTTTAAACTGAAGTCTATACAATGTGTTGTATTCTTCAGAGACTGTACAGGGTTTAGACTTAACTGATAACTTGTTCTCTGTCTAATAGGGAATCTTCGTGAAGCCTAATGAAGGAACGTGATCCAAGGAAGGACGATGTGCCCAAATGAGGACACGTGTACTGACAGCCTGCTGGATGCTGCCACGTGGTCCGAATTCTTAGGGCGGGAAATGTGGAAACCACGCGCGCCCTGGCTGCTACTGCTGCTGCTATATATACGAGCCTTCTTTCACAGAAGAAGACTGATCGAAGTGGAGAAAGAAAAAGTAGAAGTGCAGAGACTTCGATCCAGCAGAAGAGAAGAAGAAGAGTGAAGAGAGCAGAAGAAGAAAGAAGAGGGAAGAGAAGAGAAAGAGAAGAAGAGCAGAAGATAAAGAAGAGAAAGAGAGAGATAGAGAGCTCGAGTTGAGAAAGAGAGAGAGGTTGAGGTTGTCTGGCCATTGGATCAAATCCAAGCCAGATCTGCTCCATTCGAGAGCTATATTTGTGCTTCATTGTTTCAACTTTCCGTTGCTGTCTTGTTCTATCTTTTGTTTTCCTTTATACATTTCTTCAAGCTGTTTGTCAGCGGAGCAAGCTGTGTTGCTCAGCATTTGCAGTGGAGGATTCCACTGGACGGCCAAGCTGTATTGCCTAGCGGTTTGCAGAGGTGCTGCCTCTGGACGGGTAAGCTGTAATCCCCAGCGGTTTGTAGTGGTGGATTCCACTGGACAGCAAGCTGTGTTGCTCAGCAGGCGAGGAGGATTCCTCGGACGGCAAGCTGTGTTGCCCAGCGGATTGTATGCAAGCTGTGAGGCCCAGCGGTTCAAGCTGTGAGTCAGCAGTAAGCCACACTCGGGTTGAGTGTGGGGTGGATGTAGGTCTGGAGGACCGAACCACCTAAAAACCTTTGTCTACTGTGTGATTGTTTGGTGGTTTGACTTGCTTCTATATTCCTATCTTCACGCAGTAGATGTATGCTTAGGACGGTTCTTCATCTGTTCTGGGTGGTTTTCGCTTTGTGCACACTATCTGTTCTGTAGAAGTTTTCATTCCGCATTTGATTCTGCTGCAGTAATTTTTTATAGGGTGTTTGATCTATTCACCCCCCTCTAGATCACCCGTTAGCGTCCCAACAATTGGTATCAGAGCCTAACTCTTTGTGCAGGACTAACATCCTAAAGAGGATCGGCCATGGATGCTAGAGGGCTAATAGCAGAGGGTCAATCCACTACGAAGCCACCTTTCTTTGATGGTTCAAACTTCCCATATTGGAAGAACCGGATGCAGGTCTTCCTCAGAGCCAAAGATTACGAGGTATAGAAAATTGTGAGCAAAGGTCCTTATGAGCTACATGAGAATGAGGAATTATGGACCAGAGAAGAAGTCCGGAAATCTACTCTGAATTGGAGCGCTATTAACACCATTCAGTGTGCACTCCATCCCACTGAATTTGACAGAGTGTCATCCTGCAAGACAGCGAAGGAGATGTGGGATACCCTCGAAGTTATCTATGAGGGAACATCTGAAGTGAGAGAGACGAGGGCAAATATGCTAGTGTCAAAGTATGAAGCATTTCGGATGAAGCCTGGTGAGACAGTGACCGAAATGTATGCTCATATGATCATCATCACAAATGGTCTAAGAAATATGGGAAAGAGTTATACTGATCATGAAGTTCTAAGGAAGATCCTTCGATCGTTGACTCCTATATGGCATACCAAAGCAACTGTGGTTGAGGAGTCAAAAGATCTACAAAAGATGAAACCCAATGAGCTGATAGGTTCCTTGATGGCGTACGAGATGAATTTACTTCAAACTGAAGAGCACGAATACAAGAAGCCTATTGCTCTGAAGGCCAAGCATAGCTGCTCAAAACAGTCCAGCAGCATTGGATCATCCAGTGATCGGAATTCATCTGGATCAGATCTTGAAAATGATGAAATAGCTATGATCACAAAAGAGTTCAGTAGATTTCTTAGAAGAGAAGGGAAGAATCTCTATAGAAAATACCACAACAGGAAACAAAACAGGTATAAATTTAACCCTGCTGAAAAATCTGATGTTAATGCTTGTTATCATTGTAGGAAGACAGGTCATATAAAGGCTGATTGTCCAGAGTTATAGAAAATGAAAGGAAGACCATGGAAGAAAGCGCCAAAGGGGAAGGCCATGGTCAGTA
This sequence comes from Amorphophallus konjac, assembly GCA_022559845.1. Taxonomy (NCBI): domain Eukaryota; kingdom Viridiplantae; phylum Streptophyta; class Magnoliopsida; order Alismatales; family Araceae; genus Amorphophallus; species Amorphophallus konjac. The sequence goes on along the minus strand of JAHNEJ010002400.1, from coordinate 18,837 downwards.
CATGGAGTGATGAGGAAGAAGGCACGCTGAGCACTTCCTCAGATAGTGGAAAATCAGAAAAGGACATCTGCTTGATGGCCAAAAATGGAGAAGAAGAAGAAGAGTCTGATCAGGTATCATCCCTTTTCGAACATTACACTATTTCTGATTGGGCAGATGCTTATGGAGATCTGTTAGATAAAGCTAATTGATATTAGGAAGGAAAACAGACTCTTGAAGAAGAAAATGAACTCTCTGGTTAATGATAAAACTCTTTCTGATAAGGTTGCATGCTTACAATCAGAGAATGACAAATTGAAAAATACATGTTCTGATTTTGATGAATTAAAGCATGTTGTGATTGATTGTAGGAAAGAAAAAGAATTGCAGAAAAATGTTGTTCATGAATTAAAATTGAAAATTCAGAAGTCTGAAAAAGAAATAAAGATTTCAAATGAAAAATATGAAGCTATCTTGTCAGTGAATGTTGAATTGAAGAGAACTATTGAAAAACTGGAAAATGAAAATTCTGACAAAATGAAAATCATTGAAAGCATGACCCAGGGAACAGAAAATATAAATGCCTTGCTAGGGTCAAAAGTTAATTTCAGAAAGGAGGGTCTCGGCTTTAATCCCTCGGCTAAAAAGAGCTTTGAATTGAAAACTATTTCATGTGTGGGAGAAAAGAATAGAGGACCACTCATAAAAATGGTCAATGAAAAATTTGCCTTCAATAATGTTAAATCAAAAGTGTCCAGTGCTAAGGACAAGGGAAAGCAGAAAGTTGTAGAGCCTAGAGCTGCATGCTCTTCTTCCAAGGATAAGTCCAAGGCTAGGGGTCAGCCAGCTAGCACATCAAAACCCCAGCCTAAGGCTGCTAAGTCTCCATCACCATCAACTGCTCAAAAAAAGACCCAATATAAGTCAGTTCAGAAACCTAGAGGGTCAAAGGTGGCAGGGAGACCAAGTGCAACTAGGAACCCATTTGCTTATCTCTATTTCCCTAGAGCCCAAGTCTATCATAACTTTCATCCTCAACCACTTAATAGGTTTGGGTGGAACCCTGTATACATGAGGTCTGGGTATCAGAATTTCCCCACTTGGTATCAGCCATATAGACCTCAGCCAGCTAGGAGATGGGATAGTCATTTTAGGACATGGAGTCCTAGTCACCAAGGGTTTTTTGGTCAGCCTAGGACCAATTTTGGCAACAACTTCCAGTACACTCATTGGCCAAGGCACTGGCAGAAAAACAAAAATGTTTTTAATAAAATGAATGCCAGGACTACACAACAACCATCAAAGCACCAGAAAAAGAAAACTAAACCTGTTAGTGCTGTGAAAAAGAAAAATAACAAAAAGAACTCTCAAGTGTCTGGTTCTGTCTTGGGGCCCAAAATATCTTGGGTTCCAAAACATGCTCCCTAAGTGTGTTTGCAGGTATGTCTGGTAGCCGGGAACAAACGGATGAAACAGAAAAAGCTACTTCAGGCATATGACAAGAGGCAGGGCCAAAATCCTAAGAGCTGAAAGAAATTGGAGGCCTTGTCAAAAATCTGATGCAACACCAAGAATAAAAATAAATCAATCTGGTAAAGCAGGTAAGTGATTTACCTTCAGAACTGAATTGAGAAAGTCATGTTGATTTGATTGTTTGATGTTTAATGATCTCTTCATGTCTAGCTGATCAGTCTGCATTCCAGACTCAGCTATTGAATTCATTTCTACATATATCTGATGCTCTTCTGTTGCCATCTCTTGCCAATTGCTGAACTGAATTTGAATGATTTTTAATGTATACAGTTAATGCACTATATAGACTTTATGTAAATGCATGTGTTTTGTGTCAGTGCATTGCATGCTTGTTGTTAAATGCATAACTTGTTGATTGTGAATGGTTCTTTTAATGCACACAGTCATTGCATGTGTCTTATGTCTGCATACATCATTTGCATGACTGTCAATGAAGTTGTTCAATGCATGTAGGACTGCCTTATGTTGCATTGTCATGCATAACCCTGGTACATCAAATGGTAAGTTACTGAAAGGCAGGGAAATCTGTCTGGAAGTTCTTACTATCTGTGAGATGGTCTTTGAGACCAGGTCCTCCGCCTAGTACCATGGGTCCTGTCTTCGTGTAGAACAGTGTACCGCATCATATTTTGAAAAATCTAAAAAGGATAAAAATGTTCATGACTTGGATGCATAAACCTGAATTGATTGCATACTTATCTCATGTATCCTTGGTGCATAGTCTGCATGTAGAACAATGTGTTGCATAGCATATCTCTTGCATCATGATGTCAGAGGGAGCTGAGAGTTCTGATTATTACATTGAATTCCTTTCACTTCTCATGGTCCCCATTCAACTCTATCATATTCTTTGACATCAGACGCCATTGAACTCCATGCCTATTGCTATCACTGCTTATCAATTGCTATCATTTCCCTAACCTTCATTGAACAACGGTACTGCTCATGGTTTAGTGAATTGAGTTACAGTTATTACAATTATTTTTTATAAGAATCACTCTTGCAATTGAAAGGAACTAAAGGTTTAACCTTTATAAATTGAAGAGTTATGTGTCTGCCTTCAGAATTTGAGATAAAAAGAAAACTTTTATAGCTCTTAATCTTTGTCTTATGGTAAGAATGGAAAAAGTTTTTTTTATACCTGAATGTGTTAATCTGGAAATATCTAGAAAAGGTAAATAAGAGTGTGTACTGATTTTTGAAAAATCACTCTAAAAGAAATAAGGGCAGCAGTAAATAAGATCATAAATGCAAAGAGCTGAACATAGTGACAGAGCAATGGGTGATTGCACTGAGAAACTGTGATCTCCTCAAATGAAGCAGGAGAACTCATAAGTCATGAAGTACTTCAGACTACCTCTGTTCATAGGGTCATATCTATAGGGGGAGTTTTCACCAAGTAACTGGGGGTACTGGTCTCTGATCAAGGTGTGCCCTTAATGTCAAAGGGAAAAATGTTCCTTGTAGGTCTTGATCTGAAATAGATCTAGTAGTTTATGCTTAGTAACTGGGGGTACCTGCCTCTAATCAAGGTGTACACCTAATGTCAAAAGCATAAATGCCACTGGTCTATTCACTTAGCCCAGTTTCTGAAAATTCCAAAATGAAAATCAAACTGTTGTAACCCTTTGAAATCAAAAGTCAATGAGTGAAAATTATTTTTCTCAATACATATTCAAGTTGCCTTTCTTGAATTTTCTTGTTTAATCACAAAAGGGTATTATTTCTGACTTATCTATTAATACCATGTGCCCTAGATTCATTGCTATAAATGGAGTCTATAAACTCTTTTTTAGGGGTCAGGTGTTTTACTCTAGATTTATCACTGTTAAACCTGAATTTTTGTCAAAATTGTATGTTGCTGATTCTTATACTTTAACTGTTGTTTATAATCAGGCTTAGTTTCTGAATCAATGATTCAGCCGTTGTCTAGTGACCCTCCTACCTTCTCTACCTTTACTTATCTGTTCATATTCCTTCTTAAAGGGGGAGCAATTATTTAGGGGGAGAACCAGTTCAGGGGGAGTCATATCTTCAGGGGGAGAATTGCTCTAGAGGAATTTGCATGCATAATGCACTTTGCACTTATGTTTTTACTATTTTTCTCTTTTTGATTATGTCAAAGGGGGAAAAAATTCTGTGTGACTCAACTGTCACTTTGTGTTGCCATCATCAAAAAGGGGGAGAATGTTGTGCCCCTTAGGCACAAGCATTTGCTATGTTGATTTAATGATAGCAATGCTATTTTATTTTGATGATAGCAACAAAGTGAGTGCATTTCTGTTCATCCTTATCCTTGAGCATTCTGCAAATGATAGCAACATGAATGAAGATGAAATGATGTTTTGAATGCATTATTCTGTTTGAAGAGATTGCATTAATATGTCTCAGCATACATTGCATCTCGCTGTTTGCATTGTTCATAAAGTCTGTACAGCCCACACTCAAAGCTAAGTCTGTACATTGGCATATGAACACATAAAGTCTGTACAGCCTGCATATAGAGTAAGTATATACATTGCTACAGTAACGCAAGTCTATACATCGTCCGTCTCATGCATTGTCTTAGACTAAGTCTATACAGTGGACCGTCTCATTCAGCGTCTCATATGCACATTTGAGTCAAAGTCTGCACAGCATAAGTCTATACACTGGTGCGTCTCATTTAGCGTCTCATATGCATGTTTGAGTCAAAGTCTGTACAGCCCAAGTCTGTACACTGAGGACGCATGTTAGCTTTCAAAGTCTATACATTATCTACAGTGCATCTAGCAAGTCTATTCATTGGAGCGTCTTGTTCAGCGTCTCATGGCAAAGTCTGCACATTCTATTGTTCAACGTCTGCATGTATTACATGAAGTCTGTACACTGCATCGTCTCAACTTGCATCTCACTGAGCATCCATTCACTTTAAAGTCTATACAGACTTCATCGTCTTAGGGAACGTCTCATGCCTTTGCCAAAGTCTATACAGTCTGTATCTGCGTTGCATTGCATGCATCATGGTTTAAGTCTAGACATTGCCTCAGGCTGAGCAAGTATATACATTGCATGTTCGTTCAATCAAGTCCATACACTGAGCAAGTATATACATTGTCTGCCTGTCGATTGAAGAGTCTATACATTGCTGTTTGTCTTGTAAAGTCCATACAGTGATGTCTGTACGTTGGCTTTAAACTGAAGTCTATACAATGTGTTGTATTCTTCAGAGACTATACAGGGTTTAGACTTAACTGATAATTTGTTCTCTGTCTAATAGGGAATCTTCGTGAAGCCTAATGAAGGCACGTGATCCAAGGAAGGACGAGGTGCCCAGATGAGGACACGTGTACTGACAGCCTGCTGGATGCTGCCACGTGGTCCGAATTCTTAGGGTGGAAAATGTGGAAACCACACACGCCCTAGTTGCTGCTGCTATATATACGAGCCTTCTTCCACAGAAGAAGACTGATCGAAGTGGAGAAAGAAAAAGCAGAAGTGCAGAGACTTCGATCCAACAGAAGAGAAGAAGGAGAGTGAAGAGAGCAGAAGAAGAAAGAAGAGATAAGAGAAGAGAAAGAGAAGAAGAGCAGAAGATAAAGAAGAGAAAGAGAGAGATAGAGAGCTCGAGTTGAGAAAGAGAGAGAGGTTGAGGTTGTCTGGCCATTGGATCAAATCCAAGCCAGATCTGCTCCATTCGAGAGCTATATTTGTGCTTCATTGTTTCAGCTTTCCGTTGCTGTCTTGTTCTATCTTTTATTTTCCTTTATACATTTCTTCAAGCTGTTTGTCAGCGGAGCAAGCTGTGTTGCTCAGCATTTGCAGTGGAGGATTCCACTGGACGGCCAAGTTGTATTTCCCAGCGGTTTGCAGAGGTGCTGCCTCTGGACGGGTAAGCTGTAATCCCCAGCGGTTTACAGTGGTGGATTCCACTGGACAGCAAGCTGTGTTGCTCAGCGGGCGAGGAGGATTTCTCGGACGGCAAGCTGTGTTGCCCAGCGGATTGTAGGCAAGCTGTGAGGCCCAATGGTTCAAGCTGTGAGTCAGCAGTAAGCCACACTCGGGTTGAGTGTGGGGTGGATGTAGGTCTGGAGGACCGAACCACCTAAAAACCTTTGTCTACTGTGTGATTGTTTGGTGGTTTGACTTGCTTCTATATTCCTATCTTCACGCAGTAGATGTATGCTTAGGACGGTTCTTCATCTGTTCTGGGTGGTTTTCGCTTTGTGCACACTATCTGTTCTGTAGAAGTTTTCATTCCGCATTTGATTTTGCTGCAGTAATTTTTTATAGGGTGTTTGATCTATTCACCCCCCTCAAGATCACCTTTTAGCGTCCCAACAAATGCCAACGCAACGGGGGATTTTCTGTCGATTCGGACGTAAGGTCCGTAATGGCAATATTGTATGGAGTGGACGGCTAGGGCACAAAGCCTTGCGCCGGAAAGGGATTTATTCACCGGCAAGGGACTAATGCCAGCGCAAGGATAGAGATTCTGCCAATTTAGGCGTAAGGCCCACAATGGCGATTTTGCATGAGAGACGGTGGCTAGGGCACAAAGCCTTGCGCCGAAAGATAAGGTTCATTCGTTGGCAAGAAGATAATGCCAACGCAACGAGGCCACTTTTTTTTTCAGCCGATTAGGACGTAAGGTCCGTAACGGCAATATTGTGAGAGCAAGTGGCTAGGGCACGAAGCCTTATGCTGGAAAAGGACTTATTTGTTGGCAAGGAACTAACGCCAACGCAGGGGTAGAGCCGTCTTTGCCCGTGCGGATGCCTGTCGATACATAGGGGCATGCGGACGGTAGCCATATGTATATACATATATATATATTATTATTATTGTCATTTTCACTTCTTTCTCTCTCTTTTTTTTTGGCTCGCCGGGGGGCGAGGGTGGCGTGCCGCTGAAGGGCTGGCTAGGGCGTGCCGCTGGAGCGCCAGGGGAGTGTGCCGCTGAATGGGCGCGGGAGCGTGCCGCTGAGGGGCCTGGCCAGGGAAGCGTGTCGCTGAGCGGAGCGTGCCGTCGAGCGATCGGGCGTGCCGTTGGGCGGGTGTGTCGCAGGGTGCCTGTGGACACATCGCGGAGCGGGCGTGCCGCTAAGCGGAGCATGCTAGCAAGCGTGCCGTTGAAAGGGCACTAAAGCGTGCCGCTGAAGAGGCACGAGTGTGTGCTGCTGAAGAAGTCGCAGGGTGTGTCATTGGGGGAGGAACTTGGGCGTGCCGTTGAAGGCACCTCAAGAGTGTTTCCTTTTCTTCTTCTCTTCTTTTCACCTTCTCTTCTCTTCTCTCCTCTTCTATATTCCCCTGCCCTCATAGGGTGTTTCCTTTCTTTTCTTTTCTCTCTTTTTCCTCTTTTTTTTTCTTTTCTCTTCTCTCTTTTCTCTCTTCTTTCTTTTCCTTTCTCTTTTCTCTTCCCCTTCTTTTGAAGAATCCCGACAGCCGTCGGCGTGGCTGTCGATGATATAAAAGCTGTCGGCTCAAGGGCCGATAATTTAAAGCTGTTGGCATGGGAGCCAATAATTGAAAAGCTGTCGACCCGAAGGCCGATGATTGAAAAGCTGTCGGCTCAGGGGCCGATAATTGAAAGCTGTCGGCTCAGGGGCCGATAATTGAAAACTGTCGGCTTAGGGGCCGATAATTGAAAAGCTGTTGGCTCAGGGGCCGATAATTGGATAGCCGTCGGCTCAAGGCCGATAAGGGGGGCCATAACAGCCAAGGCTGATAGCGGGCTTCAAGCGAAGTCGCGAAAGGCGAGCCACGAGGGCAGAGGGAAGGGTTCATTGATTCAAAAGAGATGTTCGTCGCCCGAAGGGACAGAGAGGTGGTTAAGTCACTGACACAGGCTAGTGTCGGTGCGAAGAAAGAGGGTTGATTCCTCACCCGATCGACAAGCTCTGGCCAGGGTAAAAAACTGTTTCGTTCTTTGATGCGCCGGGGGTATCGGTTATGAAACCCGAACTCAGGAAAGTGGGCCGCAAGGGCCGGAGTTGGTGTTACGGAAGTAGGCCGTGAAGGCTGAAATCGGGGAAGCGGGCTACATAAGCCGAAATTGGGGCGCAAGATGTGAAAGACCAAATTGGGGAAGCGGACTATAGAAGCCGGAGTTGTGAGATTAACGAGCCGTGAGGGCAAGAGGTAGGCCATGGGGGCCAAGATTGTGCTCTACGAGCCAGAGCTGGGAAAGTAGGCTTCGATAGCCGAAAATGAGTTTATTGTATACACATATTTTTATTATTTATTTTTTTATTATATTTTTTTATTCAAGCATGCAAGCATTCATTAGCAGACATAACATAAATATAAGTAAGGCAGCTCCCTCTTATAGGGGATAGGATAGGGACATCGCCCAAAATTCGTAGACACGGTGCGGGCCACGAGGCATAATTGAGGGGTGGTGCACCCGTCAAGAGGATATCGCATGTCTTGCGTGCATAGCCTAAATTCACGCATTTCACCTGAGGTAATTCTCTGTGGCATGGAGGTGCAAATGTGTGAACAAAGAGCCCTAACCATAGGGATACGCAGGTTTTCCTAGCGACACTCGAGGATTACTCTAGCACCTACACATAGGTTTCAAGCTCTCGATTTTGGTAGCTTCGCACAGCCCCCATCTATTTTTTTTTTTTTGGTAGCGGATTTGACCGTTCGGCGCGAGTCTCCTCATGTGTCTCAATGGGGATTCCCGGCTACTAGGATTCATCTGTATTGTCATTCTATTACGGATTCCACCGTTCGACGTGAGTTTCCTCATATGTCTCAATGGGGATTCCCGGCCAATAGGTTTCATCCTTATTATAATTCGCTTCACCATTTCGCGCGAGTCTCCTCATGTGTCTCAATGGGGATTCCCGGCTACTCGGATTCACATTTCTCTCCTCTCTTTTTTTACATCATTTTTTCTCTCTCTCTCTTCCTCCCCCCCCTTTTTTTTACAGTGGGGGTAGGTAGCTTTTTCCTCACGATTACCTTTCACGCGAGTGTAGGAATTCAAGTCTCCATGGAGTACTAAGAGGAAAGTCAGGCAATCCCTATGGTTGAAAGGTATTGAACACATTAAGTGTGAAGTGTGGGAGCGTTGCCTCAGGTTTATTTTGTAAATTAGGCTTAGCAATTCAGCCATGACTCTTCCCCTTGACGTGTGCACCCGCCATAATTGGGTTCCCTTTGAGCGTGCGCCGTGACGCACGTAGATCTGGAATCGGGGTGATATTATTATTTGGCAAGGAAACACGGTCTTAGAAAATTCCAAGGAGGTGTATTATTCTATATTATAAACAAGCATGCAAGCAGGGCAGCCGAGCAAAAAAAATTTTCTTTTTGTTTTGCTTTTTACTTTTTTTTTGCGTAAAAACATATAGTTGTTACGTATAAGCGTAGTGATAGTAAAGGTATCAGAGAAGCAGACCACGGAGGGCCGAGAGGACACCAGGGAAGTGGGCTATAGAATCCGAGGGACATTGGGGAAGCAGGCCATAAAGGCCAAAAGGAAGCAGGCTGTGAGAGCCCAAGTTGGGAAGTGGGCTGCAAGGGCAAAAATCAGGAAGCGGGCCGTGGAGGCCGAATTGGGGAAGCATGCTATAAAAGCCAAAGGGAAGCGGGCTATAAGAGCCAAAGTTGGGAAGCAGGCCGTGGAGGCCAAATTCTGGGAAGCAGGCTACGAGATCCAAAATTGAAAAGCAGGCCACGAAGGCCACAGGTAAGCAGGCTGCAGGAGCCAAAATTAGGAAGCAGGCTATAAAGCCAAAGTTATGAGAAGCGGGCCGTGAAGGCCAAATTTTGGGAAGCAGACTGCCAGAGCCAAAGATATTGCGAAGCGGGCTGCAAGAGCCGAAATTATGGGAAGAAGGCTACAAGCCGAAGTTGAGATATTGAAAAGTAGGTTAGAAAGCCAAGAGATATTGGGAGCGGGTTAACGCGCCGGGAGATGTTAGAAGTCGGCTGCGAAGCCAAAAGATATCGGAGAGCGTAGTGGGACGGGTGGATTAATCCTGATAGTGGGCCTTGGCCGAAATGACTGAGCCGAAGGGTGTCAGGTAGCAGGACATGAGAGCCGAAGAGAAGGGTCCCCTTTTGTTCCCTGGCCGGGGGAAGGGTCCGAACCAAAATGGAAGGTTTATTCTATTATTCTCTGGACGGGGAAGGATCCGAACCAAAGAGAGAGGTCTATTTTTTAACTGGGAAGCTGTCGGCAGGGATGCCAATGATGAGGTAGCTGTCGGCCAAGAGCCGATGATGAGGCAGCTGTCGGCTCGTGGGCCGATGATTATATAGCTGTCGACTCGGAGGCCGATGATGAGGTAGCTGTCGGCTAGGAGCCGATGATGAGGTAGCTGTCGGCTGGGAGGCCGATGATTATATAGCTGTCGGCTCGGAGGCCGATGATGAGGTAGATGTCGGCCCGAAGGCCGATAATGAGGTAGCTGTCGGCTAGGAGGCCGATGATTATATAGCTGTCGGCTCGAAGGCCGATGATGAGGTAGCTGTCAGCTAGGGCCGATAATTAGATAGCCGTCGACCCGAAGGCCGATGAAGGGGTAGCTGTCGGCTTGAAGCCCCGATGGCTGAAAGTTGGTTGGTTTAGCGCCCCGTCGACGGAAGGTTTAGTTGGTTTAACACCCCGTCGGCGGAAGGTTTAGTTGGTTTCTATTTCTTGGATGACCGAAGGTCGGGGGTAACAGTCTGCCTCGTGACTCTTCTTTCTCCTCTTTTCTTCTTCTTTTGTAAGGAGAGGCGGGTGCAAAGACCATGTTCGCCTCGTGTGTCTTTTCTTTCTTCTCTTCTCTTCTTCTTGTGCGATCAGGCGGGTTCGAGGACCACGTCTGTCTCATGACTGTTCTTTCTCTTCTTCTCTTCTTCTTTTACGGAGAGGCAGGTGTAAAGACCATGTTCACCTCCCGTCTCTTTTTTCCTTCTTCTCTTCTTCTTTTGTAGAGAGGCATGTGCAAAGACCATGTTTGCCTCATGACTCTTCTTTCTCTTCTTCTCTTTTTCTTTGGTGTGGAGAGGCGGGTGCAAAGACCGCGTCTGTCTCACGTGTCTTTTCTTCCTTTTCTTCTCTTCTCTTATGCGATGAGGTGGGTTCGAGGACCACGTCTGCCTCATGACTGTTCTTTTTTTTCCTCTTATGTGAAGAGGTGGGTTCGAAGACCATGTCTGCCTCATGTCTCTTTTCTTTCTTTTCTTCTCTTCTTTTTTTGTGTGGAGAGGCAGGTGCAAAGATCATGTTTGCCTCGTGTATCTTTCCTTTCTTTTCTTCTCTTCTTTTTTTGTGGAGAGGCAGGTGCAAAGACCATGTTTGCCTCGTAATTGCTTTTTTTCTTCTTCTCTTCTTCTTTTACGGGGAGGCAGGTGCAAAGACCATGTTTGCCTCATGTCCCTTTTTTTCTTCTCTTCTTCCTTTATGGAGAGGCGGGTGCAAAGACCATGTTTATCTCATGTCTCTTTTTTTCTTCTTCTCTTCCTCTTTTGTGTGATGAGGCGGGCTCGAAGATCACGTCTGCCTCACGACTATCTCCCCCCTTTTCGTAAAGAGGCGGGTTCACAGACCACGTCTACCTCATGTCTCTTTTCTTTCTTTTCTTCTCTTCCTTTGTGGGATGAGACGGGCTCGGAGACCACGTCTGCCTTATGTGTCTCTTTTTCTTTATTTTCTTTTCTTCTTTTCTCATTAATGCTTCCGCGCTGGAGTGTATTTCTCTTAATGTGCCCCCAGGTTGGGGTGTAACTTCATTTGGTATGCATCCCCCCCTGAGGGGTGTGTTTTGCCTCTTCGCTTCTGTGCCCCAGGCGGGGTGTATTTTTCATGGCTTCTATGTCCCCAGACCAGGGTGTGTTTTTTAATGCCCCCGAGGCGGGGTGTAGCACTCTTCAAATGCCCTCATGGTGGGGTATGTCTTTTGCTTCATGTGCCCCCATATCGGGGTGTATTTCTTCTTCAAATGCCCCTAAGCGGGGTGTAGCTCTCTTCAAATGCCCCCATGGTGGGGTATGCTCTTCATGGCTTCTATGCCCCCAGGTGGGGTATGTTTCTTCTTCAAATGCCGCTTGGGTGGAGTATATCTTTCTTCTTATGCTCCCAGATCGGGATGTATGTCTCTTCGCTTCTGTGCCCCGGGTCGGGGTAGATGCTTCTGCTGCTTATGCGCCAAGGGTGGAGTGTGTCTCTTTTTGTGCCCCCAGAGCGGGGTAAGTGCATTTGCTTCTTATGTGCCACGGGCGGAGTTTATCTCTTTTCCTTGTGCCCCCAGAGATGGGTAGGTCCTCCGCATGTGTCCCCAGGTCGGGGTGTATTCTTTTGCTTCTTATGACCCCGCGGCGGGGTGATCTCTGTTGTGTTCGGTGCAAGTATTCAGAGGGGGGGTGAATGAATATAGCCCTTCGAAAACTTTCGGCCAATTAAAATATTCGGCCCACTAACTATCTAGAATGCTAACTAGACAGATTTATCAAATATGAAAGACTAATTAGCAGTTGCGGAATAAGACAAACAGACAGTAAGCACTCTAACAAGACAAGTTAGACGAACTATAGCTCAATTAGAATTTCAATCACTTAACAGATTAAGACACTCTAAGCAATTAGACAATTCAAGCAACACACAATCCCAGTGTCAAACAGATAGCGTGCGTAGCTAATCAACTTCGTTGAACTTTGAAGCAAACACTTGAAGCGCCATTATGCAAGCACCTAGCGTAAGCAATAAGACAGATGAAGAAATCAAACCACCTGCACAATGGGTTTTAGGTGGTTCGGCCCAGCAGACCTACATCCACCCCACACTCAAACCGAGTGTGGCTTCACTAACAGCTGGGCAACACAGCTTGCCAACAGACGCTGATACATAGCTTACCCAGGGGAACAACCCCCCCTCTTCCTCCTACCCGGAGGGAACCTCTAGCAACCCACGGTCACTAGAAACCAGAGACTCACGTCTCTCTTCCTCTTTATCAAGAGGGAACCCCACTGGTAGCAGCCCGCTACCAGTGAACCAACCAGTAGCACACTGCTACCAGCAATCCACCAGAGGCCTAGCCTCTCTTCCTCCTACCCCGGAGGGAACTCACAAGCAGCCCCCCTGCTGCTTGCAAACCGAAGGAACCAGCCACCCTTCCTCCACACAGGAGGGAACTATCACCAGTAGCATTCTGCTACCAGCACAAACCGGAGACACACCCGTCTCCCTACTCCTGATCCCACAGGAGGAACCCGATCCCCAGCAGGGCAATCGGAAGAACAAGACTTACCAAAAAAACAAAAGAAAAATACAGGAACATAAAAACACAGCAACAAAAGCTGGAAATGAAACACAAGAAATGTGGCTCTCAATGAGCATAGTCATTCTGGATTTGATCCACGAACAGACTTAACTGATCTGCAATAGACTCTCTCCTCCTCTTCTTTTCTTCCTCTTCTTTCTGCTTCTCTTTCTTCTCACTTCTCACCAGCACTATCTCTCTCTTTTCCTTCTTCTGCTCTCACTCTCACTTTCTTCTCTTTTTCTTCTTTTTCTCTTTTTCTGGATCGAAGGGCTTTCTGCTCTTCAAGCTTCTTCTTCGATCTGCTGCTTCTCTTCTCTTCTTTTGCTCACACTCTCAGATTTCTTCGCTAGAGATCTTCCTCTTCTTCTGTGGAGAGTTAACCCTTTTCGAGAGGATGATGGGGTGCTTTTATATCAGAAACAGAGCCTCCGAAGGTTGAGTAGAAAATGCCCTAGTGACCACTGATTGGTCCACTTGGCGGGGTAGCACCCCTATCTAACACGTGTCAACATCCTGCCCCTTTTTCCCATCGGATCACGTGCCCCCTCGAATGGTTGGAGGCATCCTCAGACTTGAACGAAGGTTCCTTCCTCGTGGCAGGGTAGCAGTCAGTGGCTTACACGTGTCTGGCTCGTAGGGTTCTGTTTCTGGAGACTGACCGCGTTGACGCACTGGCATCACTGCGTCTACTCTTTGCTTGTACACATTTGAATTTGCCCCCCTGCGTCGACCCTGCTGTGGATAGCGTTGACGCGTCGAAGACAGCCAGAGATAAGTCGCCCCTTTCTTGAACTGCTGCGTCGACACTGCCAGTTGGTGGCGTTGACGCACGGATGAAAATTAGAAGGGTGTATTGGCCTCTCTTCCGCCGCTGCGTCGACGCTGCTTGTTGATGGCGTTGACGCACGAACATGTACATTAAGGCCTGTCTTGCCTTGTATATTGGCGTCTCTTAAGCCGCTGCATCGACGCTGCTCCATTGTGGCGTTTGTTGTGCCCATGTGGTTTTGGTTTTGATGATGATTTTAATGATGGTTTTGATGATTGATTTTTGATGTGAGTTAATCACTGTGAGTCATCCTGATGTGTGAGTCATCATGCTGTTATTCAGTCTATCAAATGTTCAGTCATCTTGCTGCTCAGTTTAGTTTAACATTTTTGATGTTCAGTCGTGTTAACTGATGCATAAAGCATTCATTGCTACACTCTGCTTAGTTAGTATGAACTGTAGTGGGTCGACCCACTCTTGCTGATGCGTCGACTCATCAGAACACTGATTGTCTGGTTTGTCTAACTTCAAGTCTACACATCATCAGTTGAACGTAAAGTGTATACGTTGCAGCGTCAACTCATTGGGCTGCAGCGTCAACTCAGCAAGTATGCACATCACCTTCAGGCCTTCAAGTCTATACACTCTATACTCATTCAAGTCTGTACACTGGTTTTCATGCATGTTAAACTCCAAGTCTATACAGCCTGCCTCTTCTACTTAGTGTACATACTTAGTCATTTGCTGTTTCAAAGTCCATTCAATGGCTGTTGAACTGTGAAGTCTATACATTGTCTGATCATTCATCTTCATGTCTACAACGCTAAGTCAATACATTGAACTGTTCTCCAAAGTCTACACAATGGTCTTCACACCTGAAGTCTGTGCATCCACAGTTAAACTTGAAGTCTGCACATTGGTCTTCGAATTCAAAGTCTGTACATTGGGATTTCACATGAAGTATGTACAGCTGTTCACTGTTGAAGTCCATACACTGGTCGGTGGAATTTGAAGTCTGTACACTGACTCGTTTCATTTCCTCAGAGTCTGTACATCCACAGTGAAATCCAAAGTCTGCACATTGATATTCGAATCCAAAGTCTATACAATGGTATTCACACTTGAAGTCTATACATTCGATGTGCAAAGTTGATGTCTATACATTTGCCTCCATGATTCTAAGTCTATACATTCGCTGCAGAGATCTCTGTCAAGTCTATACATTGGTCCGTCTCTTGCAGTGTCTCATCTGATCAAAGTCAACACATCACATGAAGGCTTCTGCATCAAGTCTATACATCGACTGTCTTGCTTTAGCTTAAGTCTATACCGAGTCAGCGTCTCGTTGACCGTCTCTTGTTGTGTCCTCATGTTATTTCTGTGTTTGTGTCTTCGTGTTGTTTTTACGTCTTCGTGTTATTTTTGTGTTTGAGTCTTCATGTTATTTCTGTGTTTGTGTCTTCGTGTTGTTTTTATGTCTTCGTGTTGCTTCTTTCTATCTTCATCCAGGTTTCCTCTGATCGCGTGTTTTACTACCGTTTTACTCCGTGTTATTTCCTTCTCACCTCGTGCTGTTCTCATCTGACTTCGTGTCGTTCCCTTTGTAGTGTTAGCTTTGTTACTGTGGTACCTCGTGTCGTTCTCTATTTACCTCATGCTGTTCTCATCTGACTTCGTGTCGTTCTCTTTGTAGTGTTAGCTTTGTTACTGTGGTACCTCGTGTCGTTCTCTCTTTATCTCGTGCTGTAGTCATCTTATGTACCTCGTGTCATTCTCAGTATAGTGCACCTTTTGTTGTTCCTACACACCTCGTGCAGCTTTAGCTTGAATGTCAACCAACTTATTTCAAGTATATATATATATAGAGAACCCTGAGTATTAATTGTTTTAATCTCTTTGCAGGAGAAGAAGAAAAACAAAAAGAAGAAGGTGGTCCGAGGAAGAATATTCCCCAGTGACTGGGCGGCACGTGATCCGAGGCTGGAAGGGCAGACAGGATTGTGACACGTGTGCTGAAGCTGGCTGAGAGACTGACACGTGGCCACAAGTTCTAGGCGGGAAATGTGGAAGCCACACGCGCCCAGTGCTGCCCTCCTGCTGGCTGCTGCTTATAAAAGGAAGCCTTCATCCAACAGATGAAGACTGATCGAAGAAGAAGCCTGGAGAGCAGAAAGCCCTTCGATCCAGAAAAAGAAAAGAGGAAGAAAAAGAGAAGAAGAAGAAATAGAAGAAGTGTGAGCCGAAGAAAATAGAGGAGCAGAGATCGAGAGAGTGAAAGAGCAGAAGAAGAAAAGAGCTGCAGTAGAAAGCAGAAGAAGAAGAGAAGAGAAGAGACAGAGAGAGCCTGCGAAAGAAGAAAAGAAAGAGAAGAAGAGTAGAAGGAGAAGAAGAGAAAGAGAGAGTTAGAGATCTCGTGAGGGTAAAGAGAAAAAGAAAGTGAGAGAGAAGAGAAGTGGAAGAGAAGCTTACCTGAAGATCTGTCTACTGGACCGTGGATCAAATCCAGGCCAGTCAGCTCCATGCGAGCCACATCTGTGTTATCTTTCTTTACAGCTTTCTGATCGCTGTGTATTTTTCCTTTCTTATTTTTCCTTTTTCATTTGCTTAGCTTTGTACTTCCGATCCTCTGGATTGAGGTCGGGTCCCTCCTGGTCTGGAGGAAGAGAGGTCTGCGACCTCTAGTTTGCAAGTGGTTGGAAGTCACTTGTGTGTTCCCTCCGGTTTGGAGGAAGGGAGATCTGATCTCCGGTTCTGGGCTTGTTGGTTGCAAGTCCAGGTGTCCCTCCTGGTCTGGAGGAAGAGAGGTCTTCGACCTCTGGTTTGCTGGTGACTGGGAGTCACTGGTGTGTTCTCTCCGGTTTGGAAGAAGAGAGACTGTGCGTCTCTAGTTTCTAAGTGGCTGGGAGTCACTTGGGGTGCCCCACCGGTTGGGAGGAAGAGGGGAGGTTGTTGCCCTGGTCAAGCTGTGTGGTAGCACCTGTTGCAGACTGAGTCTGCGGTTTCTAGCGTGAGCTAGTGGAAGCCACACTCGGGTTGAGTGTGGGGTGGATGTAGGTCTGCTGGACCGAACCACCTAAAAACCCCTTGTGCACTGTGGTTTGACTTGTCTATTTGTGCTTCCG
The DNA here is from genome assembly GCA_022559845.1 of Amorphophallus konjac. NCBI lineage: Eukaryota > Viridiplantae > Streptophyta > Magnoliopsida > Alismatales > Araceae > Amorphophallus > Amorphophallus konjac. Next base: position 2,192 of record JAHNEJ010002400.1, on the reverse strand, counting down.
CTAGGTGATTGCATAGGGGCGCTCCATGTGTTTGGCTTCTGGTTGAGCAGAAGAGTTTATTAGTTTTCAGATTGACTAAATCTGTCTTGTTAGCAGTCCAGTGATCTCACTGTGTGTTTGGTTAGTTCCACATCTGCCTTTTAGCCTTCAAGTTTGTTTAGTTTGTGAACTAGCATTTTTAGTGAGCAAAATTTTAACTGGGCGAAAGTTTTTTTTTTTTAAAAGTCATATTCATTCACCCCCCCTCTGAATACTGCACCGAACCCAACACTTGGTATCAGAGCAGTGTCTGCATAGAAGGTCCAGCAACCTGTAGATCCGATTCTGCTGTTTTCGGTGCATTTCTTTTAGATTTGGTTTATTGGGTTGAATTCACTACTTTGAATTAGTTTTGATCTGTGTTAATGGCTCATCCTCCGCTATTCAGTGGTTCACATATTAATTTCTGGCTATATCGTATGTGCAAGCATGTTAACTCTATTAATCCCCAACTGTGGAAGGTTATATCTCACGGTCCATATAAAATTCCTAAGGATAAGTCTAAGTGGACTTATGATCACAAGATGAAAAATGATGATAATGTGAGAGCTCTAAATCTAATGAAGGCTGCAATTGATTCTGACGATTTTTCTTTTATCTCAGATTGTAGCACTGCAAAAGAAATTTTTGATAGAGTGACTGCAACACATGTGGAACAGGAAGAAGAATGTCTCATGGTAAGAAGGAGTGATCAATCAGATGAGTCCTCATCCCAGGTAATTTCTGAGACCGAGGATATTAGCCATGATGAGTTAGCTACCATGCATGAGCATCTTCTAGATAAATATGAAAGAGTCAAATCAGAAAAGAGAAATTAAGAAAAGAGAAAAATGCTGAAATCACAAGTCTAAGGGATGAAAATGAAAATCTAAAATCTAAATTGAAGGAATTGATTGAAGAATTACATTCTGATGATAATGTACAGAAAAACTTAATCACTTCCTTGAAAGAAGAAAATGATTCTATGCTGACTCAGAAGAAGGAAATTGATAAATTAAAAGAAAAGTTGGTTGAAGAAAATGCTCATCTGAAGGAACAAAATAAAAAGCTAATGGTTCTTAACACTGTTTTCTCTGAAAGATGGATGACAATTGAAAAGGAGAAATCAGTATTGAAAGAGTGTATCAATTGCAGTGACGAAGAAATTACTAGTTTTTTAATACACACTGCTGATTTGGAAAAAGAAATTGGTTTGTTAAAAGAAAAACTGGCTGGTTATGAGAAGGAGAAAGTTGATTCAGAAAATCTTATAATCTCTTTGGAAAGTAAAATTACTGAGCTGAATAGTACTTCATCTAAGGTTGATAAGGATAAAGGTAAAATGAAAATATCCTCTGAAGATGAAGTTAGTGATCAATGTGAAGAGATTGATAACATTTCTGAAATTAAGCAAGCTAAGAAGAACCAGCTGTACACCACTTTTATTCGTAGCTCTGGTTTAGCTAGCACTTCAGCTTCTTCTTCATATGTGCATACTGTTCAAGAAATTCAAAACTGAAATAAAAATCAGAAAACCCCAAAAACTCAAAGGAACAATTTGCATGCTAAAAAATCATCTGATAAGTGCCATGTTTTAAAGAAATCTAATGGCTCTTGTTCTTGTCATTATTGTGGTAAGCATGGACACTTTATGAGTGAGTGTTTTGTGATGAAACAAGATGACAAAAAGCATGCTAGAAAAGTTCTGTCTGATCAGAAAAAGGGTAATCTGAATGTTAAAGAATTTCATGCTAGAAATCATGTTTTTAGGAGAGAATCTAAATTGCTTTTGTTGTGGGAAGTTTGGCCACATTGCTGCTCAATGTTGGCAGAATCCGATAAAGAGATTCAATTCTGAATTTGTTAATTTCCATGTTAACAAAAATGCTTTTGATAGAAATAACCTTGGCTCCAAAGGTAAGCATCCAAGGTGCTTCGAATGTGGGAGGCATGGCCACACAGTCAAGGACTGTTGGCAAGCTCAAGGAAGTAGATTTAATTCTAAATCTGTAAAATTTATTGCTCCCAATGCTACTGGTAAGAAACAAAATGTTCATGAAAACAACAGAACAATTCATTCTCAAACTATTTTTCTTTTTGATGAAGTCAAAGGGGGAGAATAGTTTGAGTCATCAGACTGACTCACTGTGTAGTGTTGCCATCATCAAAAGGGG